>OX424446.1:9209866-9392366 GCA_949152495.1 Lasius fuliginosus | reverse complement strand
GTGACAACATTAAAACTTCTACCTAATATGTAATTTATAATACACACATATAATTTTAATTTGCAAAATAAAATATAACATAATCAAAATGTAATGTACAACAGAAGTATATTTCATATAATTTATAAATTTTATATACAATTATAAATACAATGATAATACAATTTTATATAAATTATAATTATAATACATTTATAATTAAAATATATGATATATAGTAAAATAAAATAAAGTCTCTGTTATACTTATGTGTCAGGATAAGTGGAATAGGCAAGTGAGAGCCGAACGCAAGATTTAAACATCTAAAGCGCTAAGACTTCGCTGGCAATTTTCTTTATACGTATATGAGTGATTTTTGTTCGGATTGGCAGCTTGGAACATAGTAAACGTCAAATGCGAGTGGCTGTCATTTATAAACAAGTGTAATAAGTTAAAATATCGTAATTCCATTAATATTGTTTGGAAAGAAATAACTATCAGCTATTATCGAATAAAATTGCATTAGATATTAGATTGCGAGTGATAGTCTGGAAAGGGACAATATTTACCTCACTGTTGGAAGTTATATGAAAATAGCTCTGACGTCTATATAATATTTTGGTCAATTTAATTACGACAAATATTAAGCAACGATCTGTGTAATAGTTTACTGCGTTAGTAAATTTATTAATTAGTAAATTAATATTATATATAGGGATAATATAACAAGTCGCTGAAACATAACCTTCTCTCTGTTACATTAAATAGTGTACGCTATGGCAAGTGTTCCTGGTTTTACATTAGAAACTGCGAAAGGTAGCTACAATTTAAGCAGTTCATTTAAAAATCACATTATTATAACTGAAAATTATATCAAATTAATATATAAACAAACTTCCCTTGTTTTCTTTTATAGCTATATTGACAGATATTTTGACAGCACTGAACACACCAGAGAACTTGCAAAAGTTTACGGAGGCAAAGGAAAATTCCGGCAATGAAATGTTGAAGATGATGCAGTTTGTGTTTCCATTAGTGACGCAGATTCAAATGGATGTCATAAAAAATTATGGTTTTCCAGAGGGAAGAGAAGGTGTGTACATATTACATGAGAATATACCGATAAAATTGAATAAGAATTAATTGCTGTATGTATACAAAACAGGAACTGTACAATTTGCACAGCTCATTAGAGCTTTGGAGAGAGAAGATGCCGAAGTAGCACAATTACATAGTCAAGTCCGTTCGTATTTTCTTCCACCGGTTACAATAAATTCTTCGATTGAAGCATCTCTCTAAAAAAATAATTGACTTATATGTATACATAAATTATTGTGATAGGAAAACTTTGTGCATATGTTATTTTTATTTCAAAATTACTTTAATAGCATAAATAAGAATAACTTATACAAGTTGAGAAAATTATTCCATGTATCTTATGAAAACAAATAATAGGTTTTTTTATATTATATTTCATTTCATTTGTTATATGTATTTTTTAATATTTTGACAAATTATTTATATATATATATAAAATTCTCTCTGATCATTACTTAATGTTAAGCTTATGTATTATAATATTCTAGTAAAGGTATTTGAGTAAAGACAAATAACGTTTTTTTAATTAAAGGATTAATAAGAATATTGTAATATTCTTTCTCCATTTCATTACACAATACTTTTAAATACTTTTGTTTAAATATATAGATTCCAACTAATATAAGTATAAATTCGTATATACATATTTCCTTTCATGAAAAAGAAAATTCCAAGGAAATTTAAATATTTAATTTAGAGAAGAGAAAACTTAAAAATTTTTATATTTATTTGTATAATATTAATAAGTATATCATATAATCTACTAAAATATATAATATTTATTTATATAAATGTTCTTTGAATTTTTCTGCTATTACATCTTAGCTCTAAAAGCTAACCAAATATATTCCACTGTTCGCACAGAGATGAAGTTGTGTATACATCATGATTTATTATGCAAATAAGTAAAAAAGATATATGTATATAATTATATAAACGAAATTATATAATCGAAAAATGCAGGATGCTGTGAACATCTTCCTTTATGTTCAACAGGCACAATGGCTAATAAAATCATTCATATTTTCAAATCGCTAAAAACAATGATCGTATAATTAAATTTTCACTCGTTATTGTATATATCATACATTTTAACTTCATATTCTGGCGAACATTTGAATAAATATATATTAAATATACAGTTTCACTCATATAAGCAAGTATATTAAAATTGCATAAAGCCAACAGAAATTATAAATTTAACGATAAATAATACATTGGAATTATTTCCTGGACATTTACTTAGAACAGTTTGAATCGTGCAACTTGATTTACTTGGATAGAGATAAGCGAATACAGTCCCCTATGCCAATGTTGTATAGTGAGAAAAAGTTTTTGTATAAAACTGTAAAATGCTGTTATTATTTTTTTGAAGAAAAAGATGCTGAGATCATAGACAAGAATTCAATGATTTTATTTGGAAAAAATGTTGCTAGTTATATTTATTTACCCATAAATGGATATATATTGGGAAACAAATACTCTATAATCAAAGAGTATCAGTGATATAACTACAAATAGCAAATTTAAAAAAAGGAATAACTCAGCCAATTTTTCTGCAAAAAGTAAAACGCGAGAACAATATTGAAACGCAACTTTTTAATATTAAAAATTTTCTATATATCTGTTAAGAGCACTACAAACATTTGACAAATAGGGAACAATATGCTGTGTGTAATATTATGTACATTTCCTATATAAATCAAGATACGTCTATAATTTGTCTTATACATAAAGAAAGATTCGTATTTTCGAGTCATTCGTATTTAAAAAAACATGATAGCAAATAGGCAAGAATATCTTGTAAACTTGTTATAAATTTATCTTACAAATAATTTCATTTTTAAATAACTTTAGATGTTGATGTGCAAACAGTTAAATTGCAAATAACTTTAGAAATAACGCAATTATTTCACAATGTAGATATCAATGATTCTCGAATAGATACACTTATGATCATTTTTTTGAATTTGATTCTTCAGCTATGCCAAATCTGCACAAAATATGCTTTACGATCGATTAAAAACCCAGAATCAAGAGATAATAAAAACAATACAAATTATTCCCTTAGTACTCGTGTCGTTAGCGTGAATGCTACTTTCATGGTTGCATTTTCATTTAAAAGTGCCTTGGTGTGTCATAGGTCGCAGTAAGTCATTCGTAGAAATGATTGACTATACAGTATATGATCGGTTATGTAAGAAATTCGCATACATTTTGCAACATACTAGCTACCTTTTGAATTACTGATTTTTTTTTTTTCAAAGCAAGCCACGACATTGAATTTTTTATAGATCATAATCGACACATTTTAAGCGTATAACGGCGAATAGAATTATGTTCGATATATAATAGTGCTTTTGCAAATCACGATTACAGTCTCACGATCTCGTTTTGTTTTTTTCTTTTACTATAGAAAACGTGTGTACAAATATAAAACGCATAAACTGATCTCAACGCCAGCGTTATGTTACATTCTTTCCCCAGCAGCAAAAGCGATATTGCTGAGCAATCTTTCTCTGAATCAATTCATACATAGAAAATATAGATTATATAGAGAAAGGAGTATATATATAAAATCCAGTCGTACCTTGGAATCGCTTAAGCGTTTTGAGTTAAAACATGATTTATGTGTTGTATCTCTTTTAATCACCCAATTGTCTTAATTACGCGTATGCCACACTCTACTAATTAATATTGTTTAGATGATTACTTCACGATAAATTTTAAAAAGCGAGTAGTACATGCAAAAAGAAAAAAAAAAAAAACTTGTACAACGAGTATAAGTGTATTGCAATATAATCCATCGAAAAGTAATGCTTTAATAAACTATCAATAAAATATTCATTGATGAGGATGTCTTCTCCGTCTCACATCGATCTTATTCGCGTCTTCTCATGCATAATTGCTATAATTAAAATCGTGTTTTACCGTTGTAACCGAAATCTATACCATACAGAGTTACATGTAGAACTGCAAACCACGTCTCGTAAATCGCATTAACTATGAAGCTTTCGATTCATGATCAGGCTACGAGAGGAACGGATTAGCCATAGAAGTTGTATTCGCTGTCCATGGATCCTGTCGAATCTGATTGATTGAAGGACGGGGTGGTGGAGTCACAGTTGCAAACGGATTTGCTGCATATGACATAGTTGCTGTAAATACATTCATGTTTATTTATTAGTGTACAGTTAATTTATGATGCTCATGATAAAAATTCGTTTCAGGTATTTAAATATTATCTTTTATATATTCAAGATTTTTGTATCAATATCTTGAATGAAAATAAAAAATGTGTTATTTTCTAACGTAAAAGTACATAATGTAAAAAGAAACAAATATTTTATATTTGTATATAAAATATAAAATTTCTTGTCTCTTGCTTTCCATTGTAATGATATTGGTTATTCCATTGGTTATTGCTGATTCTGGATATTGATCTAGATCTTTCAATCTCTAGATTTATATATCTATCATTATTATAGTTAAATATTTATTCTTTCGTTCTGTGTTCACAAACACATCTTATATGAAAGAAAAATATAATTGCGGAAATTAAGAATATGTATCTAAAAAGAATTAAATCAATCTGCAAAGAAAAATTATTTTATTTTATTAGAATATTATAAGATATTATATTCAAAGAAAAATTCAAATCACAGTACTCTCTTAGTTAAAAAAAATATAATAGATTGGAACAACATATAAAATATATCATTATATATAATAAGCATGGCAATTACATTGTATATAATATCATGCAATCATGCCATATTCTTAATCATGTTCTTAATACTCACAAACTTATTTCCAATGAAATGCTATTTGCAGACATAGGGTATGTTACAGAATAAAATATATTTTCCATGAGAGAGATATATTATATTACTATTATATTATATCGCATTTATGATAAATATTATTTTAATTAGATTTTAATGGAATGTGTAATATTAAAAAATACATCTCTTTTTGAGACCAACAGATACGAATCCTGAATCTTGATTCTGAATACTGGACTTCTCTTTCTCGATATTTATAAGGTTCTATTTATACGAAATGTGAATAAAAATTTACCTGCAGGCGTGGGAGCCGTAGGTTTAATTGCCGAAGCGCTGACAAGATTATCCAAATTAACAAGCGCCGAGTTCTCCCCTAAAAAGGATTGTGGTGTCTTCTTTATAGCACCGGTACTAGCAGAAAGATTCTCAGCCATGCCTCCTAGATCAAAAGGGTCACCCGATGCTGTACCACCTATGTTAAAATTATATAATTTAAATGGAGAATTAACGCATCATTGGAAAAGTTTGCACGATTCGATAGTTCAAGTACCATTGTTAACCGTTTGTGGACTGGCTCCAAGTTTTCCCCTGTTGGTGATTACATCGAATTCGTCTAAATCGCTAAGCGGACTCGTCGCGGCGGCATTACCATTGTTTTGAGTGGAAAAATTGTTAAAGTCTAATCCTGTGCCGTTAAAACCGTTGGTAGTAGTGCTAAAAGTGGTAACCGAGGACACCGGCGGCAAATTGAATCCTATATTCTGAGGCGACTGCGCGGCAAAGCCAATATTTTGTGTCAAGGTTGAATTGTTGAAAGATGGCGATGAGGATGTTACGTCATCTTGAGCTGCCTGTGATGAGAAAATTTTTCACATCGATGAGTCTTTATGCTGTTCGCAAAACTCGTGGAACTCGTCAGAGAACAAATCTATAATCACCTGCACTTTATTTGTTTCCGATTCGGTAGTAGTAGCAGTCGGTACTGGTGACCAAGGGTCGTTTGCACGAGGAGGAGACACGACCGTAGCAGGAGACGGAGCAGGTGCGCGCCATGGATCGATAGTGGCCGCTGAAATTAAAGGTAATAATTTGACTATAATCGATTATTCATAAAGTTATTCATCAGATATCGGTATCGAAAACAAAGAGTAAATATATTTTCAATAAAGATTTAAATACAACTTTTACTAAATCGTGAAAAATGGCAAAAAAATTGTAACTTTATTTATACCTGAAGATCCTGAGATCATTATCCGAAATCATTAAAGATGTGTAAGAACATGCAAAAAGAATATATAAATACGGAAATTAAATAACACAGTTAAATTAAGTTTAATTAAATTTAATCATATAAAGAATATATATATATATATATATCTCGCCGGGATAATGAAACTCACTTGGTCGTTGTGGAGGAACGGGCGTCCACGGATCTACCGCAGGTGACGTGGTACTCGTTGTTGGAACACTCCACGGATCGTTCTGTGGCTGTATAAAACAAGAATATTATTATTCTTCAATTATTCTGCAAATTATTCGAAGATATCATTCCGTCATCTGTACGCTGCTTTAAATGTGCTAATGTCCTCTAACATTCATCAAGGACATACCTTATGCTCATAAAACTCAGATAAATCCAAAGACTGTGGTGCATCATGCAAAAACGATCTCGTGTTATCATGCAAAATGCGATTGTTTAATTTTAAAATTGACTGGAATAATTAATAGGTACCTGTGGTCTTGGCGGTGGTGCTGTTATTGGAACACCCCAAGGATCAGTTTGTACTGAAGAGCCGCTCGCTTCTCCTAGATTTACATCGAGTAAGTCAAGCATATGACTTTGCTTTTCAGATTGCGGAGTTCTGAAATCATATACATGGCATTGATACATAAATGCAAAATCGGCCATTTCTTAGCATCGAATTATTAGATTGCACTGGAGATTGTGATTTATATGTGATTACTCACTTAAAATCTTGCTGACTCTGACTGAGAGCTAACTGCAATCTAACATCATCACTGCGTCTTCTTTGCTCTTCTTGCTCCGCTTCTTCTCTAGACATAGCCAAGGCCAGCTGTAGTTGTAACTCTTCTTCGCCTACCGTTTGTGGTCTTGCGGCTTCCAGTTCCGCTACAAGATGAATTTATTGTATTAATTCTTATATAAAGTAAATAATATTTTCGTTTGTGACATATAAAAAGGTATGTGGACATACATACCAAAGTATGTGAGATATGATAAGAAAAATTAGGTCAGATACGTAAGAAATCTCGTCATAATAATCTTAATCTCTCTCTCTCTTGTAGTAATCTTAATTTTGAAGATATAATACAAATATTAATATTCGTATAGTAAAAAGAAATTTACTTGCACGTCTAGTCGATAATTCGGATAAAGGACAAGGCTCCCAATCTTGAAACTGGAACAAAATTATAGATTAAAATTTTAGATGGTTAATCAATAACACTCTCATAGAGAATATATTGCTTACATCACTGCTAACAGGTGACATAGTGTCCAAGCCATCACTTCCAAAGCCACTAACTGATTGTGCAAATCTCTCCTTTGCTTTCAATGCTCTAGCTCGCTCATTTCTCAATCTCTCGTCATCTTTTAATAAGGCCACTAATTGTTTTGCTTTTTCCCTCACGTTAATTCCTTGATCTTTATGCCCATCCATGTATTGAAAATCTGTGTAAGAGTAATTGGATTATGTTAGAAAAATGTACCTTTAGAGCAATATTATTATTTCTAATTGTTTTGTTTGTGTTTTAATCTATTAATCTACAAATTTTTAATGCAATTTTTTAATGCTTTAATAATATGCAATAAAATGTGAAAAAAAACAACATTTAATTTCATATATTATATAAAATAAGATTCCAATATTTGTTACCTTTTAAGGTTTGGATGGCAAAAATATTCTCTTTGCACTGCTGCGCTACCTTTTCACTTCCCGTCTTAATAAGATATTCTAAGAGAACTAGGGCTTTGTATACGTGTCGCCAGTTTTTCCCATGATCATTTAATCTTTTCCATAGCATTTGCATAATTTCCGTAAATGCTACAACATTGTATGTTAAGTCGGCAATTTCTGCCATAAGTGTACTACTTGGACCCCAAGGATCATTGCTAGTAGCTTTTCGTACAGCTTTCTACAGAAGAGAATAATGATTATCAATCATTTTTGTGTGATACCCAAAATTTTCATATATTCAGATTTAATTCATTTTTTTAAATTTTAAATAATAGTTATTTTTAAAAGTTCCGTTATCATTTTTACATATTAATAATGAAAAATATTGAATAATATAAAAAAGACTTTATCAATCACCTGAGCATTACTGTAATTATGGGCAAGATTCATAATATCTCGCCTAATTCCTGCTAGATTCACCTGCATTACGTCTTGACCTTGTCTTCTCATCTAAAATATTATCGCTACATGTTACTCAATTGTAGTATTATGTATCTTACTTCCAGAAACCCATATTTATTATCACACTCAAATGCAAAAAATACAATGCCATATGTTATATCAGACATTTAATGCATAAGTAAAGTTTTCTATGGAATTTATATAATATATATAAATATTCTCATAGTTCCTCTAGATCCATCAAATATCTATCCTAACACATTTCTAATGTAAATATAATTTTTATATAACAGTAGCAGGAGAGGATACACCAGAATCAATTATAATGCAAATAACATTTGATAATAAATATAGGTATTTTGCTTATATGAAAGCCATGCAACTAATTGTAAGTATGCATTATTTCGTACACTACAAAGCTAGTAATATATATTAAAACCAAATTTTTTAGTAAAATACATTTGGATATAAATTAATTAACAGCAGGAAGTGTTTAGAGCTTAAAACCAAGCATGCAAATTAAATTACTTGTTAAACAAAACAAAAAAATTGAAAAGAATATACATAACTTGCAGAAAGATTATTATCATATATAATATTTTTAAAAAAAGATTAACTATAAAAGATTAATTAAAAAATACAACTGTGTATGCATTTACGCTATGTTTGTGTAATCAGTACTCTACAATTTATTAATACAAAATAATTATATATCGAATTAGATATATAATTACAGAAAAGGGGATATTTGAACAAAATAATTCCATATTATTAAGTAAAGGAAGAAAAAAAACACAAAATATACACACAAAGCATTTTCAATTATAAATCATATTTTTACTTTAAAATCCGCACACTTTTCAATATACAATTCGCTTCATAAATTTTCCAATAATATGTATTTAAAAATGTATGCTTACGTACTTGGTATAAAAATATAAAAAGTTGTCGAGAGTGTTTTGAGATCAAAGAAAATCTATCTATATTATTTCTTTGAATCTATATTATTTCGTAGATAAGTTTTCTGAGATGTGCCTATATATAATTTAATAAATATCTAGCTCTTGTCTTTTATATAAATGTCATTTACAGAGCTATATGGAGTAGCAAGATGTAAAATAAAAATCGAGCCTGAATAGTTATATAACAATACTTAATGCAATACTGATTTGCATAATGTACATTTGTCATTATCAGTTTCACTACCTATCATCATTATGACATTATTCTGCTGATAAATGTTGTAAACCGAAGTATAGGTGTGCCATATATGTACATATAACAAAAAGATTGATAAATTAAAATAACTTGAATATAGATCACATAACACATATATAACAAAACTTTTCTAATAAAAAATAATAAATTATTTTCACAGAGAGATTGACAGATATTATTTACTGAGACACAGATCTTCTCTAATAATATTAACATCGAATTTCACGTTGTTGAGTGAGTGCAATTAATTCATCAATTGCGAATATTGTGAACACTAAATTTACCTTCTGCATTGCCATTCTTGACTAATGAAATATCGCTGATGTTGCTGACGAAGACTTGCCCAGAAATATAGAAAACTTCCAAATACTCTGAATCACAACAAAAGCCTAGACTATCAGATGACACCAGTAAATAAGTATCGGAAATTTGATGTATATTTACCATATCTTAACGCATGACACATCATTTTGTATATGGATGATAATGACACATTAATTTGTTAAATACTAGTATTATGCAAATGAATATTACATGAAATTTTATAAGGGAATGAATTTTTAAACAGATTCTAAAATTATAAATGTGCGCAACAAAAATAATAGTGATGCACATATATGTATATTTAATATATTTGCAAATCGATAGCACATGAGAGAAGGGATTATAATTATAGCAATTACAGCAGCTGTCAAAGAAAAAAAAGAAAGAAATTTGTATTCTGTTTCTAAAATAGGCACAACTCATTTTAAAGGATTTCGTTTTTAAAAGATTTTTTTCTTATATGTCATAAGATTAATTGGTATATATGTAAAATATCTTAATATATAATATATGTATAAACCTTGTTTTAACAATATATAGTTTATACATTTTTTACTAAGAAAAAATAAATATAATTTCACCCTCATACATACATATACATACACATACATAGCTAAATATTGATTTACAACATATACATTGGCTGCTATGGCCTTTACAAAATGTCACCATCTATGAAATGTATCATTTTACAAGTCCAAGAATATTCTACAAAAAAAGTATTTTTATAATAATTTAGTGACATGGCGTTTTTAGAAAACAATAACAATTCTGTGCCTTTAATCTTTTCAAAGACGCGAGTGAAGTTATGTTTTTTTTATTTATATCTATTACTTTTTTGTAATATACATTCAAAGTTAAATTAATGTATAATCAATATGCTAGGTAATAAGCAATACATTATATGAATATAGAAAAAATATGACATTGTATTCAATTTGAAAATCTGACATCATTAAATTTTATGCTTGTTCTGTTGCTGTTCTTTAAAATAATGTTCTTGGCAAGCAAAGCATCAAATTGGGAAGTAAAAAAAAAATCGAATTTAGTCTTTTGAAAAATTGTCAACCTACCCAGGGAAAAATAAAACCTATGCTGTCCAGCTACCCTATTTGCAGATGATATAATACATGCGAAAAGTTTTGCGAAAAAAGTTACTTACATTGATGGAGATAAAGATGTACACCTTCTTTTAACAAATTGTACTGCTCTTCTGCAAAAAAAAAAAAAGATTATTATTATCTGTAGTACATGGTTGCGTTATTGTGTTTGTTGCTTATCTTATCGTAGCAGTCCTGGCATAGGTAGTATTTTATTCTTCATCGGAGCAATGTGATTATCAGTGTGTGTGTATACATGTAATATGTAATTATTAATATATAAGAAACTGATAAGAAAATTTCATGATGTCTAAGGATCAAATTAGCAGCAGCTTGAGATTTTACTGTAATTTTTAGAATATTTGAGAATGAGTTTGATGATTATCTGTGCTTCTTTAAAATGACAATAAAAGATTATCAATAATAATTATCACGTTTATACATCAATAAATGATAATGTTGTTATTTAAATGTACTTTTTAAATCTATAATGGCAGGATGTATGCTTCGAAACATTGCAATAATGTTTTTCTCCTGCTGAGCATGACTATGCAAATATCATCACTCAGAACTGTTTACAGAAAGTGAAGAGCATAAATTGCCACCACACAAAAAAGTAGAAGTATTATAATTTACATTAAACTATACAATAAGCTGTGGAATCCTTTATAAGGTTTCCTTCCATCATGTTAATAGCATTATACATTGACATTGAAAGTATTGATCATTGTCCTCTCTGCCCTTTTGTATCATCTGACTAATTTTTTATTTAACATATATCAGCTCGCGTATTAATATTCGATAGAAATGTTATATTACAATAGAAAACGATAGAGTAATAAGCGAGGTAAGCAACCTCTTCGAGCATTAGAGTACGATTAATGCTTCAAAAATGTTACAAATAAAGGGTTTATATTTCCAAGTATATTTTGAAAAAAAATGAAACGAAATCATAGTACTTGTTCGTCTTTAAAATCCACACTCAGAAAACTTTAATTTAACTCGTATTTAATTAAAAAAACAATTGTAAATAAACGGTGTACAAGCATCATATGAAACCGTGGCACGCAGAGCAGAGACGACGATAGAACGGCAGGAAATATACATATATATATATATAACACACACACACACACACACACACACACGAGAGCAGGAAATTATTGCTATTGTACAATTACTATTAAATATATTTAAAGGTCGATTCTAGCGAGTCGCGGGGCGTGAATTCTTTTCACCGTAAGACTCTCGCCGGGGCAAAACGAAATCGCGGTTGAACGTTCTCTACGCGTCGAGTCGTCGTGGATTTTGACTCGCATACACAGTCGAGGAACGAGGAGAACGTCAGCGGGGAGGAGAGTAACACGCTGGCGAGAAACGCATGGACAAACGCATTCCCCGTTGTTTAAAGAGCAACCTCGCGGCGCGCGCTTATTCACTCGGCCAGCCGTGACTTACCCGAGAGAGGGGGGGGGGGGGGGAGAGAGAGAGAGAGAGTGAGTGAGAGAGAGAGAGAGAGAGAGAGAGTGAGAGAGAGAGAGAGAGAGAGGTAGAGAGAGAGAGGTAGAGGACGAGTCGAGCGTGACGCACGTATATACACACCTAATCATTGATCCTCGAAGGGATCTTCGCCGCGAGTTAGACACGCAAGTAGATATACGTGATACGTGACACTACGTTAATTTCGCCGAGTATCGCCGAGTATGTATGTATGTATTCTCCTCTCGTGTTGCTCCGATTTCGGAGCAACAAGACGGGGGCGCGGTCGGGGCGTTCAACACTAAAACGTCGACGCGGAAAACACATTCGGCGAACTGTTCTGTCTCTCTGTTCGCGTTCCGCGGGTCTCCTTCGAGAGAAATAAATAACGGTGGAAGCGACGCGTGGAAAACGTCACGGTATACCGCGCGAGATCTCACGCGCGTGTGTTGGCGATCCCGTTGCGTCCGCTTGTGTCTCGGTCTCGCGTTCACGAGTCGCTCGTGCGACGACGATGACGATGAACACGACGACGACGACGACAATGATATATTTTTGTACTCACCTTGCGCGCGTGCGGGAGATCACTCGGAAATTTTGAGATGCGGAACTTTCGGACCGATCGGGGAAAGAGACGAAATAATATAAGACACTTATGACAAGTCCATTCACAGGCACTGACGAATTACTATGGTTGCGAGGCAAGATGGCGCTCGAAAATATTTCCGCTCCGCTCGCCGCGCACGAGCGTTGCGTCGCGTTCATATAAGCTAAGCGATATTCTATGTTTCTAATCGTTGTAAATGCGATTACGAGACGAGATACATATGATATAAAAGATTCTCGTCCTTCAATTGTAATAATTTCTTTTTGTCATAGGCACGACCTTTTCGTGAAACAATTAGCATCTTAAATAAAACTTTTCTTAGCAAAATTTAAAAAAAACGCGCTTATTTGGAGATTTTATAATTTGTATCATTAATTTTTAATTTTATAATTAAAACTTGCTAATTACAATCAATCATCATAAATATTTTTACAAAGTACAATCAAAATCATTTTCCTATCTAAAAATGACAGAACTGTACATTTTAATCATTTTTTATTTATTGTTTATACATCCATAGTCGACTAGATTGATTTTACAAATATTCTATTTATACTGCAATTTAACTTTAACAATTTTTTATGCTATTACAAAGTAATCGCAGAGTTATATCTTCTAAATCTCTTTAATTAGACGCCGCATAATGTACATATATAGTATATGTGCTCATAGCACAGTTTTTAGTTAAGGCACAATAAACCAAAATTGCATTCAATATACAATCCTGAGAGCAGTACATTCTGTTGAGAACTTCAACTTATGAATATTTTATATTGAGATGCATAGTAGGATATGAAAGTATTCAAAGTATTTTTACTCAATTTAAAAATGCGTCAATATTTGAATACATTTATAAACCGCACATATGTATGATATCAAAATATTGTAGTTAATTTATTATTATCGTCTGATTAATCATAAATTTAAATAAAGCTATTTTTATTAATAACAAATAGTAATAAGAAGTTTTTAGACATACTTATTACTGAAAATATGTACATAATACACTTTTTATAATACTAGAAGTAATTTCTGGAAATGCAATATATTCTATTTTTTTCTATATATATATCTAATATTTTTAAAACATTTAGAGACTACAAAAATGCATAATAAATATTAATTTTCAAGTAACAGCATCAATGATCTTGTTCATGCAATACAACAGTTTGAAGAAACTTTTGTGTTTGTGCGTTTTGAAAATATTAATTTTTCTGAGCAGATTACATATTAAAAAGTTATCCTTATGCATCAAAGTTAAATAAATAAAATTTTGCCGAAAAAGAAAACAATTTTATAGCTGTTGTATTGTATGAAACTATTCACACAAAGAAATGTTTAATATACATTTAATTTTTATATCTTTATATATTCAAGATTTAAATTAAAGATTTTATATTAACTTTATATGTCTCAACACAAATGCAGAATAAACGTGCATCAACAAATGCATCAAAGTGCATTTTTTTAATTCAAAAGAGTATCTTACAAAAAGTTTACTATTTCACAAGTAGAATAATATTTTAATATAAATATTTAGTATCAGCATTTGTATAATACTTCTGTTAACTTTGTAATGTCTCATAATAGGATTTATAACTCAATTTATAATTAAATATTAACACAGTAATTATGGACAATTGATTGTCAATTAAACTTCAAATTTCTTTAACTGAGTTTGTTGTATTTGAAATTTGTGACTTTTATATATATATATAATCCCAAGAATATAAAATGCAGTTACAAATATCCTATTATGTGCTATATTATATAACAATACTGAAACTCAATTAAAAAGTTTTAAAAGATAACTATCTTTTAAATAAATAAGAAATTTTTAGTTGTTGGTTGCTTTACCGTATTCATCTGTATTTTCGTTTATGACAACTAAACGAAAATAAATATTGTTAAACGGAAAAATTCGCACGTCTTAAAGCAACATTCTATAGCCCATAATTTATCCATATTGATAAAATTATGCTCATTTCGTAAGTAGAGGAATCATGCCTAATGATATTCCGTAGTTGGAGTCACATTGATCATGTCGGTGGTACTAAAAAAACAGAAATATATGTATATGATATAAATGCAAACAAAAACTTTCACGTTATTTTGTTCTTGATAATAAAATAAAACCTGTAATTAAAGCATAGGAGAAATTAAAATGTTTTCAAATGTAACAATATATGTAAATTAGGGAGAGAAATATATATATGTTGAATAATTTAAGTAAGCATTTTTCTTTAGAACATGCTACATGCTTTTTACTATATTTATTCATATTTCATGATGGATATAAATTATATTATAATTTTGTGCCACAGACAAGCATTGTTTATTCCCTAATCTGATTTTTTAAAATATACATACATACATAATTATACACACACGCACACACACACAACACATATAAACATTCATACATATATATATATATATATACATATAAGAAGCAAAAACAAACAAGCATATCAAAATCGCGCGTTTCGAAAACAGTTTATTTTACTTTGTGTCTATTAACTTCACATATATCTTCTAAAAAAAAAAGATAGTTCTATAGATATATATCTTTACTTTCAGACAATTATATTATAATTATGAATTTCTTTTGTTCCCTTAGTAATTAATCGCGTAATTATATAATTAATAAAGCGATAAAATCAAGATTGTTGTGTATTAAAATTGTACTAAAGAAAAAATTACATAGCAGCATTGTAAATGTAAATATCTCATTCATCTGATGTATGCAGAAGAATACATATACATCCTGGCAAAGCATCCTGACAATACACATAAATATGACTAGCCGAGCTAATTATTACTGTGATTCTTATTTGTATTATTATTAAAATACATATCTCTTAGTACATACTCTGCGAGCATTGAAATAATAAATTATAATGATAAAATATCACTCGATTGGTCATATTTCATCACACAAGGCAACATTTTACATGTCAATTACAGAGAGTAGACGTAACACAATATCACAAACACTTACAAGAACATACATGGTGCCCTAAGTATACTTTCTTGTAGTCGTCTTTACATTAGTTTGCTGTATAACATATATCAGGTTTTATTATCAACTCATGTTATAAAAAAAAAAAATATCGAATGTCTCTTAAAAATATCGAAATATCTCTTTCAATTAAATTTAAAAGTTGCTTATTAACATTAAAATCATAAGAATAAATATTAAATCACAAGATGATATATCGCTTAAGATTGATACACATTTATGCAATTTTCACAAGTTACACAAAGTACATTTGTGAACATTAAGATGCTAACATATATTTTGCTTTTATATTACTTTATGTTCGAATAATCAATTATTCTTTCACCTTTGCGTCGAGGATGTTATTAAAGAGAGAATATTTTTATATATTTATTGTTTATATAGACAGATAAGAGTGAAAGACATTATATAGTATATAAATATGATTTTTACCTCTTAGAACATTTAATATGTATAATGAGTAATGCTATGCCGAGCACTAAGCACAAACTTCCCACAACAATGTAAGCAATACCAAGGAAAGGATTCTTTCCTCCCAAAAGTGAAGTTGTACTTAAAATCATCTTTTTCTTCCCATGGAAAGCGGATACTGAGAATGCTGGAAAGATTATTTAAATATATTATCTAATTTCTTGAAAAAACTAATATCAAGAAAAAAAGAGAAAAATATCATATAAAAAGACATATCAAGTTTCAATTCTTCAACTTATAATTATTGATCATATTTAAATTTGCTTAAATTATACTTACAGTATTTGATTTTAAGAGTGTAATTTCCTGCAAGTAGACCACCGATGAAGCCATCTTTAGTATGATCAACTCTACGGTAAAGTTTTCTGAAAGTGGGTAAAGCAGCAGTTCTCATCCATACAATTAAATCCTCATTTTGGAATCCATTATTCTCTTCATTTTCAACATCCAACTCGTAAATATGTTTAGTCCAGTTCTTAGGCTTTGCAAAGTTCTTAAATGCTGTTTTCAAATCTTTATCAGGATTTCTAAATTTGATATTTTTATCAGATGGCCAAGCTATACCAGTTTTTAATAATGGCACAGATTTATTGTGTTTTGTAGAATATAGTGTGAGATCATCACTAAAAAGTGAATTTGCGATGGCTCCACACGGGGCAATAGGAATTTTAGTGTCATTTACTTCTTCATAGGCAAATGGTTCGCAGTCACTCGAGACTGTTTCGCTCAATTTTCCTAACAACTGATTGTCGTCTCGAGATTTTACATATCTACGATGATTCTGGTAGAAGTTTGTTAGGCCGTAGTACATGTAAACTTTGCCAACAAAGTCTACAGGTAGTGTGAAATTTATTTTACACACACAGTTACTGTGGGGATCTGCTGCAATTACATCTGCACATTTCATAGGCAGTCCATCGTTTCCAGTGATATTGGTAGCGTTACAATTAGTGTAATCTATAGTCTGTTCCTTGACTTCGTCAGAAAAATAAAGTAGTCCTATACCGACTGGAATAAATGCGACTCCTATTACAAAAAACGTCGGTAGAACTGTGCCAGCTGTAAGTATTGGTTGCCAGGCTGGTAATCGTTGCTGTTTGAATGCGCTATCTGTATCAAATTGAATCATATGTACATATATGTATGTTGTATATGTGTGCGTATAATATATATGCATATTTTATATAAAATCATTAAAACTTAAAATGGTATAATTTGTAATACACATTGCTTAAACAATTCTATGAATATACAAAATTATACTGAAATTTATCAATATTAAAATCAATTATTAAATAAAATATTAGCGTATATGTATAATATATTAAAAAAAGAAAAAAGGAAGGAAATTCGTGCAAAAGCTTAATCGATAATCGTTAAATCAAGATTTTTCTAATCCTTGACAATTATTTATCTTTGACGATCGCTGAAATACTTACCCGACGGTTTTTTCAACTTAGGCACCGCGTCGACCTCGCTGATGGATGTCATGATTTATCGATGGCGAGACAATTAATATTTGACAAGCCTCGATAACCTAGTCACGTCTAACCGCTATCAACTGCCATTTGCAAAGGAACGAAGAACGAAATGACACACAGTCAGTTATTGCGAAATCTGACAATCTGGCGATATCTATCTGTTAGAGACCATTTTCATAGGTCGGACGAAAACAGTTGCGCATATGGATTATTGCGGTTGTGCAAATCCGTCTGAACGGGCCTTTAGATTTTATGTACACTAGTGCAGAAAGTGTTCAGCTATAAAGACTACAAAGAATAAACTACGTATTTATAAAGTTGAAAGTCGAATCCAATAACATATATATGTTATTAGTCTGACCTCGTATATTTACATACGTATGTCCGATTATTACATCGTTGCGTATAAACGTTAACCGACGACGGACGCTTACTTCCCGATCGCTAAAAGACTACAGCCAGACTAGACGAATAATACCAGAAAAGTCAAAATAATACGGTGTGATCCCGTGCGTGCATTGCTTTATCTTCACAAATTTATTAATACCTGATATATTAAAAATGAAAAAACAAAAATTACCAACCGATTGGATTACCGTTACTTCTAAAAGCCATCCAGACAGAGTATATTATTTCAATGTGAAAACAAACAAATCTACATGGACTGAGCCAACATTGGATAAAACCAATAAGGTACTTTAGTTTGTATTATTATCTACACAACTCATCTCTGATATAAAATTATATTAAATTTCTGATTTAAACATTTTATAAATTCTTATTCTAACTAATTCTTATTCATTTATTGTATATATATAGACATTTCAGGTAAATAATAAAAATGATAAAAATTGTGTCGAGAGAGAATATCAGACATCAGTAACACCTGAACACAATCCTATGGATGACAAGGTAGCTTGCAAACAACAATCAAGTGATAAAATTATAGAGACACCACAAATGAAAGCAATTCGAGAAAAAATGCTGCAAAAGTTAACTGCCAGAGATAAGTCTTCTGTTTCACCATCAAAAACTTCTGTAAAGTCGACAGAAAATAGAACAGTTTTTTCTTTAAAAAGAACCTCAAAAGTGGCTAAGAACGATGAATCAATATCTCTGGATAAAAATGATAATGAAATAACACCAAAAATATCTGTTTTTACAACATTTACACCACAAATGTCTGTTCTTTATGAAAAAATTCAACAGCGGAATTTAAATAAATCTAATCCAGATAAAAAATTAAAGATAAATGCTAAGAATAAACAGCAAAACTTGAATATCACGAGCCAGGTATTAATGAAAACACAAGAGAATCAAAGAAAGAATATCAGACAAGAAATTGTGAATCAAAAAAATAATGTTGAGCGATATCAAAATAATAAAACACAGAATGCTCAAAAATCACACAGCCAAAATATTTCAAGTAACTAATGCAATTGTACTTAATATTTTTAAATATTACATTTTATTATTATAAAATCTTAAAATCAATTTTATGTTTAGGGAAAAAACAACCAAAACCCTCAAAAAAAAAGAATATCGCAAAAGAAAGGATGCGTATATTAAGAAAAAGTTTAAGCTTTGATAAAGAGAAATTAAAAGAAATTGGACATGCCATAATCAATGAAAAAGCTCCACAAAAGCTTAATAAAAATTCATCTAACTCTTACAGTAGGCAGATAAATTTACAGTTTTATTTATATTTTTAAAATTTTTTCCTATGCTTTTTAATAATATTTTTAAATTACTTTGTTTTCACAGACAATAGCAGCTTAGGATCGTCATGCGTGTATAAAAATGTTGAGGTTCGACTTACGAGATTACATAACAAAATTCTGAAGGATGCAATATATAAAAATAGTGTCACATCAAATAATGATAAATTTCCGATTCAACAAAATAAAGAACCAGTTGCTGATAATATGACAAAAGAAAAATTAATAGAACAGGCTAAACAAGAAGTTCTGTATGAAGAAATGGATTGGGAACCAATGAATGATGAAGACATTGCACTGGAGGTATTATCAGTATAATTGAAATATTAATTGATTTGTATATTACAAGCAAAATTTACGTAGATGTATCTGGTTATTATAATTGTGTACCTATCTCAGATATTTTTATATTTCTTTATCCATCTTTTTAAATTTATATAAATTAGAAATCTGTTGTGTTTTATGTATGTATTTTATATATAAAAATATTAGGAGTCGAGAATGTAATTGTTTACATTTAATGTATATATTTTTTATATAGGTCGAAGTTGTTAGAACAGAATTAGGCAGAAAAAATCATGTAGCGAAGACAAATTGTATATCGGGAAATACTGTAGAATTAATAGAGCATAATGGATCAGAGCCACAGGAGAAGAGTCCATTGTATATTGTTGTAGATACAAATGTATTTCTCTCAAATCTTAAAATTATTGAAGAAGCAAGAGATGCAACATTTAAGAATTATCCACGCCCTTTTATTGTAATTCCATGGACTGTGATATATGTAAGTATAAGATATTGATATAATGAATACATTCTATTTTTTTCTCCCTCTCTTTTTCTCTTTCTCCCTCATCTATGCAAATTTTAATGTGTTACATTTTCAAATTTTATAACAGGAACTAGATTATATAAAGAATAATAAGTCTACACATGAGTTATGGGTAAAAGCTAGGAAAGCTATATCCTTCATTCATGAACATTTTTCCTCTAAACATCCACGTATCATAGGCCAAACACGAGAACAGTCAGCAAAAAATAAAGAAGACTTTGCTCTTACTTGTCCAGATGATGAGATCCTGCAATGTTGCTTACAAATTTATTATTTACAAAAATCCGTGGTAAGATATCATTTTTTCACGACGTACGATATAATCTATTAATAAGTATACTGTATTCATTCTTACTTTTTGCACATAGGTTTTATTATCATACGACAAAAATCTCTGTAATAAAGCGATGATATATAATATATTGGCATTGGGACGTAATGATCCTCTTGAGAAAATAGATTATTATAATATGAACGACAGAGTAATTAATCATTTAACTGATGGTCCCATCGAATATTCTTCCTTTAATGATGAATTACATTTGACGGATGATGTTTTTGAAGATACAAAAGCGACTATGAAAGACTTTCTGTCAACAGTATGTATTATATGTTGGATTTTTTGAATCGAGAAACTTACGTGAGCCGATTATCAAACGTATTTCGTTTTTACAGATTATCATCAAACAAATGTCAGAAATTTATGGAGAAACAGAATGGAAGTTATATGTCATTATAAAACCACCTTGGACTATAGTAACTGCATTAAAGTGTGCTATAAAGCACTGGATCGCTGCAATAAATGACTCGTTTCAAAGACGTGCTGAATACATTTTGAAGGAATTACTTCAAACTTTTGAGCATTTACCAAGTATGTAACCTATAGTAACGAAAAAATATTTATATATATATATATATATATATATATATTCCACAATGTGAGCTTAATCTTGATATTATTTTCAGCTGGTGGCAGAAAACTGGAAGATGTGGAACACATCTTAGAAAAGTGCAGCGATTTAGTACAAGCGGTCAATCCAGATAAACACTGTGAACTCATGACAGAAACATTTAATGCGATTACGGTAATACTTCGTATATTTGTATAGATATATTTTATAATTAAGACAAAGAATTAACAAATTTTGAAAAAATTTTGATGTCTAGGAACTCAAGAAGAAATGTCGTAGCTATATCATTAATATACAACAGAAAAAATTACACGACAAGATAGGCATTACAAAAGATGTCCAAGAGCAAGAAATCAGAGCGGGAAAAGTATTCCAATGCTTCCAGCATATCTACAATTACGCTCGTGACATATGGTGAGACTTTGTTTTAAGTACATATTATCACGTGTTTTTGTGAAAAGTGCATTTTTAGTATCATATGTAATATACAAATATTCTATATTGTTTTTTGTTTCTTCATGGCAGTGGTACAGCATGTAGCAATGCAGGAATGGCGCATTCTTTTAACTTCAAGCCTGTAAATTCATCATTGTTACCTGCAACTATAGAATATTTGCGACCAGAGATCTCGAGAAAGGTGGTCAATTTGACACAGAGTCTCAATAAGTAAGTTATCTTTTAACAGTCGATCTCTATTGATTATGGGTATTCTGATGGCATATTTTATTTTAACATTAAACACTTTCTGTGTATTATATATTACTCATATATTTATGTAATTTTTTTTTGTAATTAGGTTACTTGTGCAAGCCGAAAATTCCAATATAAAATATCAAACATTACTTAGTTTGCAACAAAACTTAAACACATTTTTGACTGACACAGAGAGAATAACATTTGATGTGACACCTTTGGATGTATATTACTGTATAACATTAAAAGAAGAGCCATTGAAAACTGGATTAAAGCAGCTACAAGATTTAACTACACATTTTTGTGCATTAGCTGTTCGTACATAAATGTATGTATATTTTACATACATTAATTCTCTCATTAATTTATTTTTTAAATGTGTAGGAGCATATAAGTATTTACGAAACTGTATATATACATCTATTTTAATAAATAATACATTTGTTTTATTAAATGATATAATGACAATTATGTCATGAAAAGTAGATGGTAGTATTTTTAGAAGAGTAAAGGACAATAACACCAATGAAAGATATTGTAAATATTGTATTGCATTTTTGAGCAAGAGTGTTGTGCTACAATCTTTAGTCAAAATCGGCCATGACTGAACTGCGCACATGAAAAGTGTGTATCGCTCCAGAAAAAGAGATAAAATTACGAGATATATATAAAATTCATATTCTACTTTCAGGAAGAAACCTACTATACATGCGAGTGAAGAGTTACCATTTTGTGCATACGATATCTTTCATTGATTTGACATTGATACTGATTATTTCGTGATACAATGTACAAAATAATATATATAAAAAAAAAATTATTTTTTTGTTATCGTTTCTAAACTGTATATAAAATAATGTCATTTTTTTCTGTTCAGTGAGAAAACATAAAATAAACATGGATAATAAAAGTATATACAATACGACGGACAATAATTTTTAAATAAAGGCAATACACCTAATTTCTATAGAGATTCGCAAAACCTTCAGCAGGTGGTTGAAGCCAATTCTCCTTCGAATAAGACACGTGTTTTGTCTCGATTACGTGAAACGTATAAGCGTGTCTCGATGTTTCGCTCTTGTTGGGATAAGAAAAGTGTACTACTTGACCGTGAATAAGAATACAAGTTCCTTTGCGTACCGGAACAGGCCTGAAATTACTTAACGGATAGCAGGGCGCAGCTCTGTCGTATATTAGTAATTCTTGTGAATTTGCATCTTTGTTTTTTATGTAACGCCTGTGTACTCCGCTTTGATGTGAACCCGGGGCGATCCATAGACATCCGTTTTCTTGCGTAGCGTTCTCCAATGCGATCCAGAAACCCACGAGTTTCACTGGCTCGGTATATAAATACGATGCATCTTGATGCATCGTAACTGCAAGAGGATAAGAATCGTTATGAGCATTAAATGCTATGAATATTTCATATAGTATTTTTCGTACATTACATAGATATTCACGTGTACTAAATAATATTTGGATTATCTTGCATTTTTCGTACGCGATAGAAACAGAAAATGCAAGTAATTAGTTTAGCTACCTTCCGAGCCCGTTCCGGGATTCTTGTAAATGTACATCGATTGACACACTGCCGGTTCCTGATATTCTAATTGAAAAGCAACCTCTTTAATTCTTTCATCGAAAGAATACTTTTTGAAGGTAGGATGTAACCAATGAAGTGCATGACCCACCTGAAAAGTATAATGTGATCACAAGATATTGCTTCAAAATTGCGAAAATTGATTCAGTTAGAGATTTTCTTTCAAGATAATTTACTTTATTTAACGACACTCTTGGATGAACCTTCAATTTTCCATCTTCCTCCAGAGCTTCAGTCTCGAAGAAAACACTTATTTTATTAGCGCTATCCAAAAAGTATTTATCCTTATTCTGAAACAAGGTAATTATTTTTGTTGATATTATACAGAGTTCGAGAGTTTCATTTATAAAGAGTTTTACAAAATTAGCGGAAAGTGGACACACATTGCGTTTTATGAGATTTATATTCGCTATATGTTATTTTTTTTCTAACAAAAATCACTCACAAAGAATGACATTATTTGTTCTTTTTCCGCCGATTATAATCATCCGTACATCGCGCGACTAATATTACATTTATTAATTATTACACTTTCATAATCATATAATTTTATTAAATACCTGTTGTAACTCTATTGTATTGAATATCTTTCGTTCCGATTCAGGTGGCAGCTTGTTCGTAAATTCTTCTCCACAGGATTTCAATTCTTCAATCTCCTCCGGGCGAAAGAAATCCTCCAAGATGACGTAACCATTTTTCTGAAACTGTTAATTATTTAGTATAAGTGAGTTATTTTGGAATTTTCAGATTATGCACAATTTAACAAGTGAACAAGTGTTGCAACTTAAGATTACTCGTTAATGTTTTTATCCAGCATAACTTTTTTATTAATGATTCGTAGCAATTAATTTTCGTGTTATTTGTGTCATTTTGTTTCAAATTCATGATATTTAGTTAATAAATAGTTTACAACAAAATTAGAAATTACATTTTTTCAATTTTTCACAAATAAGTGCAGAAGAAAGATAAGAAAAGGCGATATTATAAAAGAGTTTTCTTCTTTGATTGTATTATATTTACAAATAAAACAATAGATTTATATAAAAAAAAAAAGATATGAGATATGGATGTATATACGGAGGAGAAAATATCCGAGAAAACATTTCTCAACGCATTCATCTTTGGAATAATTGGCCGGCAATAGTTGTACTAAGAGATTCGATATATTCGATCGTTGTGTAATACAATTTGGAATCTGGGAAACGAATTATTTATTTGATCTATCACCGGGATAAGATAAAGAGTAGCCGAAGACACCACTTTTAAAGTTCAAAGTTCAAAGAAATTTCATTTCCGGTGCGTCGATCAACTGATCGTCTGACTGTCTGATTCGTCGTAGTACTTCACCGATGTTTTGAGTGATATGCTATACAAATCTATATAAATAGATCGTGGCTGAAATTAGGACACCTAAAAATAATCACGGGCCATTGCCTGCTTCAAAGGGCAAACGGGCTTCTCGAGTATGTTTCTGCATTTTTTTCCGTTTACATTTATTCT
This sequence comes from Lasius fuliginosus, assembly GCA_949152495.1. NCBI lineage: Eukaryota > Metazoa > Arthropoda > Insecta > Hymenoptera > Formicidae > Lasius > Lasius fuliginosus. The sequence goes on along the minus strand of OX424446.1, from coordinate 9,367,168 downwards.
ACGTATCATATTAATATGCTGACCATGCGCTATCAGATTACGTCGTACATATGTACATATATCATCTATGTCAAGAAAGCGATAAATTGCTTTATTACCGATTAAGATAATCTGACACAGTCGCGTTAACATGTGTTATTAGATGAACTCTCCAGATTAGGCCGCAACGTGGAAAATCAAGCCTAATTAGGGAAAGTTTTCTTGACGCCGCCGGCATTCGATTTATTTGTGGAAAATATGTGTGTATGTGTGTGTATCAAGTGACTAAATATAATTATAGATAAAACCTCTGTATTTCTCTTAATTATTCATATCTTAATTGCTTTATTTTCTCATTTAGCAACCGATTATAGATCCAGCTTTCGAAAATTTATTTTTATTAATAATCAACTATTTTTTCTTTTCTCATTTTTTCTTTCTCAACATTTGATGTTGATTTTGTACGCAGCTTTTGAAAATTTATTTTTCTTAATAATTATAATCAACTGTCGTATGTGAGGGAGACTACGTGTGATATTGTGTTTTTATTAAAGTATCTTTAATTTAAATAGATATGTAAAAATAAAATGTTGTGTTTTGTGCAACGGAGAATATATACATGAAATAGTTCAGATTCTTTTTCTGTCAATATTTATTATATTTATACTAGACGTTGGTGAATTTTATCGCGTTAATCTCACATATGACTATCTCACATATATTTCAAAACGAACATTTCAAGATTATAAAACGTCGTTAAACGAAAGCGAAATGTCAGTTGCGTGACGCTTAATTTACGGAACAGTTTTATGTGCAATCTATCAGGTTCTCTGGCATGAACATCTGTCTCGTCTTCTTGGCGTGTAGAACAGAGTTGCGAATCAATTTATAAACAGACGATTGTTTTTTAGCGATTGTTTCAGCAAAGCCGTTGCCAAACAGCATCTGCAAAAATCTACCTTCGCGTCTCGAAAAATTTCCGGTATATTATTTACACATAATTGGGAAAAATGTGCTGAACGCGTGATATTTTTAGAGTCGAAACATGAGCATAACTTGACAGGCTATCGACGGGTTCGTAAACATCCTGAAAGCTATGCTTCACGATCAGAGAAGGTCTTGTCATTTGATCGAAAGCTATGGCATCTTTCTCGCTCAATGATTGGCGAACCCTTTGAACCTCGATAGTAAAGATGCCACGCGGAGAACATTTGTCGATTGCGCATCGCCGCTCCGGGTATCTACGAAAAGTTACTTTGTGCAATTTATGTTGGCGATACGAAATACATTATTGCATTCTTCACAGCATCGCACGTTTCTGCGATAAAAGAGAGATATTGTACGACGCAATGGCACAATGTTAATGAGAAACAATGATATCTGTAATCTTTCTCTGCTTTGTGTTGCCCTCGTTTGAGCTCTGGCCTTTCTCGATCTTCGAATTATCATAATCTACTAAAATAGTAATTACTTAAAGAGATTACAGATATTTTTTATTTTAATTTTTAATTAAAATTGTATATAAATCATGTTTTTTCATGATATAAGATATATTTCTTTATATTATCTTTTTCCGAGAAACAATAATGTTATAGTGAAAATGCAACATGAAATAATTTTTGTAGAGAATATTTCTGATTTTCGATTTTGCGGTATAATTGTTTCTAGTACTCAAAATATTTGTGATTCCTCCGTGTAACTAAGCAGTATAAGGTGAGAAATTTCTAATATTCTAATATTCAAATTATTAATCAAAACATTGAGTTGCAATGAAAAAGATTAATTCTGAGAAAACTTGTAAAATTTGGTGATACCATCTAATAAAGCCACAATTAATATGTAATATTTCATATATCATATGCGAATTTGATTATAATTATTTTGTAGTAAATCAGCAAACTAAAATTAATAATTTCTCAAGATTTTTTTTCTATTTATCATAGTCTTCTAAAAATCGTTTATTTATGAAACTATTAATCGGGCATTTTTAATAAAATGTTTTGAATATAATTAACGGATATGTGCATTAAAAAATTATTAATTAATTTTTAATGTAGGTATATACATATAATAAGTCAGTTCTTTCATAACGTATTTATGACAACCTAATCTTTTTTTTCTACGAATAGAATGCAAGCTGAGGAATGTTAAAATCCTCTCTTCTCTCGCATATGTGCAAGCATATGTTGCAAGCGAATCCAGTAGCCAAACTCGCGGTAACATGTGAATCAACGCAAAGTTATACGGGCGTGAAGCGCATCTCGAAAATAGCGTAGCCGTCGACAGGTGGGTGGTCGGCTACGTCATCTCGTTCCCGCGTTGGCGTTGCTTTTTTTGGAATTTCATCCATATATACGAATGACTCAAATCGCGTGCGAAAACGCGTGAATCGCGTGGATGAGAATAGAAACGCGAGCGAACTCGTGGGCTCTCATTTTACGTTGTTCATCCTCGTTTCGAGCCGCGATCGCGCAGAATCAATGAACAAGGTCGCCTTTGCTATTTCGCGTGTGTATTAATTTATGTTGTATATGTTAAGTCTGGGGAATGAGAAGAAACGTCTGAATTTTAAGGCCCTTCAATCCCGTCCTATTGTTTCTCTCTTTAATGAGTTTCTGTTGCACTGACGACAGCTATACACTTTGTCAATAATATTATTAAAGTGTATTATTTAATCCAGAAATGTGTGAGAAAATTCTTTTAATTAGCTTGCAATTCTTGATTCTTTAAAATAATTATCGGAGGATATAGATACTTCGTTAATGGTATTAAAAACAATATCCAATTAAACACTATAACTGGAATAGCATCTGGAATAAAGGACGAGTTGACATAGATTAACATAGATCATGGATCAGTGAGAATAGGATGCTCACACACAATAAATTATCATTGGCGATGAGTTTTTATTGTAAACACATTTCATTCTTCGATTAAAACTAAAACATTTCCTTCTCATACTTATTTAAATCGTTAATCTATGGCATTTTCAGAGAGAGGAAAATTCTATGATTAGAAAACAATTGTCTCTGAATTTTTGTACCTATCAATGCTTTTCATTTGTCCAAAAAGGGGCTGGAATTCAAATCAGGCAACGATTTTATGGTATCTTAATACGCAACCGAAGATGTTTAATTCTATCTCTATTTATGCGCGTGCGAATCATGTTATATTAATTTCACAATTTTTATATAACACTAAAAAGCTTCAAGTCTTTAAAATTTTTTTAAAAAGTTTATAAATTTTAACTTATGATAGTCTTTTTCTAGAAATATGGAATATTTATGGTGTTAAAATCTTTCAGCTGGTATAAAAAATTAATCTGTTAGAAGGCCATTTAGAGTTATCATTTTGCGCGATAAAAAATATTTCATCATTCATTACACAATAAATTATTACCCATATAATTCATACGAAAAATAAAAGAAAAGAAAAATTTCTTTTTGAGCAAACAGCTTTTTATCGGTCTTGAGAAACATGCAACAATATATGTTATTTGATCGTCATTTTTGCCGAAATCTAAAGATAGTTTCTGAAATTCCGCAAAGGTCGACAGAAAGATACTTTTCGTCATAATGGTCAAACAATATAATCTGATGACTTAATCGATGACGCATGTTTCTTTTCGAAATTTTCGTTCCTCAAATTCTCGATTTAGTTTATGAATCTCGTTTTTAAAATACAATCAAACTCTTCTCTAGAATGCAAAGTTAATGACAAAGTTTTTCCGTACATTATTATGCAAACAATAATTTGTAAAGTATTGTTTAATAATTTCTATAAAAGAATTGATATAAATTAATATATAATTAGTAATTCATCTATAATTATTAAGCATTTTATTTCTTTCTACATGTTCGTATATTTTCTCAAATCTATCAGCATAGTATTTTACACATATGACATTTAAAAAAACGATATTTTTCTCTTTTAGAAAATACTAAAATTATACTGCAATTTATCATATCGTAGTTTCTAATACTGACAAATATTTTTTACGAAAAATAATTTTATATCTGTTTATATTTTTTATCTTAATATTGTGTTTTATTTTTTGGACGCACATATATATAGATATTGTTATTAAAAAGAAAAAAATTGCACATATATTACAGCGTTAAAATAAATAATTGTTACTATAAATTGAAAATTCAAAAGACAAATTAAAAAATTAATTTTAAAATATTTTAATTATTCAAGAGTATCTGCTATTTAATAAAATATAATATTTTTCAATTGATAGAAAGTGTTGAAATATTATATTTTATTGCTGGGAAAGAGCTGTAGTTAAAACGCTATTAATTTAAATTATATATATTGATATTTTAACACGCGTGCGAGATGCATCAAAACACAATTGTACGTATGCAAAAAAAAAAAAACTTAAAGTATTCATTAGTAATTTTACATCACTGACATGAGTCAATGCTATTATGTTTCGATGAAACGACATATTATTCGAGTAGGAGGATGCTGACCTCCGAACTGAGAGGTCCAGCCGATTATGTCAGTTGTTGCTTGAACTCGAATGACGCTAGTTAAACGTCTGTATATCCATGTGTACTCTCGTTTCTCGATTTGTTGATGCAATCGTATATAAAGGCTTTTCGTATCGTCAAGCATTTCAATTGTACGATTCTCCTCGAATATTACAGAACAATTGGAGCCTACTTCTTGTTTGTCACAAGCTAAAGAATACACGTGAACTCACGTGTCTCTTTCGACATAATATTAGTTTTTCCAGAATTTATTAATATTGATAATTAATATTAATAATTTTTACGTAAATTCTTAATCAATAAATTTGATGAAATGTAAGCAAATGTAGCAAAATCTTTATGTCAAAGAAATGCATTTGTATGTTATATAGGATAGATATTTTTATATATTTAGTAGATATTTTTATATATTTTAAATAAATATTTTAAAAATATGGGTAACAGATTTTTTTTTAAATAATAGAAAATACGTAGATATTAAAGTTCTATACAAATATTAATTTCTATTAAAACTAAAAATGCAATATATTATAATATAAATAAGTAGAATAAATCTCTAATTTTACTCGTAATATGTAATAATAAAAATATTTATCAATTGTTATCGCATTGTAGCAAATAGCACAGAAAGTTTATATACTTCGCATATATGTATTTTATTATTATCATTATCTTTTTATTATTATTATCATGATTATAAAAGGATAAAGAAATATATATTAACATAGCTTTAAGAACGCTCCAATTATACGAAGTCTTACATACGTTTCTTCATAAATACAAGTATTAAAATAATAAACAATATGTTTAAAACAATCAAATTATATTCCACTATATACTGCCTAAAGGATTCATTGTTATCTTCCAAATCAAACTTTTTGAAAAATGATTCATTCTAAAAATTTGTTTGTAAAACGTCATCGATTACATCACCATCCACATATCGGCTTCGATGACATGTGACGATGCGAATCTTTTCCATTGTATGTACAGGACGCGATATAGGAAGAGACAGAGTCTCATGAGACTCACCTGCGCTCGGATGTCCTTCATCATGTTACGTATATCGAAACGCCGGTCTCACAATTCGATCGCTCCTGAACCTGTTTGCTGAACACAAGGCAGAGTGAGCTCGAACACGTCCGCGACCGAGTGCTCGCACCAAATGACTAGGTGAGCCTCGCGGATATACGAAGTCGATCCGACGACTTGGCTGTGCGAGGCGAGACGAGAATCGCTGGCGTCTCGTCTCTCGCCGGGCCCTCGAGAAAGAAAAACAGTCACGAACTTGGTTTACCAAATATTCGCAAATTTATCTGATTTAATTATAAATTTTGACCTAATGAATCAAAATATCTCAGCATTTATCTGTATTCAGTCGATCATTAAATATCTATCTTTTTACAAACATAACATTTGTATTATGAAGTAAAATTAATTATTTGTCATACCATTTTTGCTGATACTGATAAATTAAATAATACAAATTAATTTTAGAGTACTTTCAAATTTTATAAAGATATTGTAGAAGAAAAGAAGATATGTTTTTAAATTTATCTCTCATTTATAATTCAATTATTTTGTTTATCAATACTCTAAATACGCTATATGTAATAATTATTTTATGAAAATAAAATTTTATTTCATAAAATAATTATTACACAAAAATGTTTCACACCATTCTACACACATTTTATTCAATCTTTATGATAATTATAGAAATTGTTATAATATAAATTGTGCAATTATTAATTAGTTATTAAAACAAAATAACAATATCTAAGTAAACAATTTCTATATGTAGTATTATATATGTGTATATATATAATTTGAGTAATAAACGTGTAAAAAAAGAGATTCACGCTCCATGGTTCTTTACTTATTCTATAGATTTTACATATAAAAACCAATTGTTTCAGCATGATATCCTCTTCACTTGGCATTCGATACGATTAGTCAGACACTCGGCTATTCGTAACAAATGTTCGGGAAGTAAAGTTTCAAGTCAATTTTTATAGGTTGCCTCAAAATTAGCGCATCATTAAAGATACACAGATTTCTTTAGAAATTAACGAAATAGATTAATGTCATAAAATAAATAAACTTGTTATTTGTTCTCTAATTCTCTACCTTTTGATTTATTTTGGTTGAAATTTAATTTTTAACTTAATTAATTAATTGTTTCGTTCAGTTACACATTCAATCGTTTATATATCTTAAAAGAATATTGTATTTAAATAAGAAATTAATTTATTATATAAATATAAAAAATGCATATTTTGTAAAATTAGTTATACCTGGAAAGAATGTGTAATATTTTTCTAATGTGTTACCCCTCTTTTCTTTCTATAGATTTACTATAAATTACGAATTAAATAAGAAACAGAAAGAGAAAGAGTTTAAAGATATTATCTTTTTCTGCAACATTTTCATAAAATTCAAAAATACTCTAAATTAATTTCTATAATTATGATATAATTAAAAACTAATGTCCAATTGGAACGATAAGAGAGCACTGTCATTTTTTTGGAGCAGTCTTTTTTATTATGCTCCACATGTTTATGATTTATTTCATGCTCTACATATTTATGATTTATGTCGCGTTAATGGCCGGTATTTCACCGAAGTGGATAACTTACATATAATGCACACACACGCTTTCGTTTGGACGATCCTGTAGAAGCTGGCGCCGAACTAACGGCGAATAATTCCGCGCGCTTCGCTTGCGTGGGCTCGTATAATTTACGCGAGCAGACGACGCAAATTTATTAAAGTCGAATTTCTCTAAATACCGAAGAAAATTTTCTTTCCAGTAGAAAGCGCTCTTAAATTTACTTTTCTGTTCTTTCTTACGCGCGCGTGTCTAGCCTTAATAAATAATATACATGTACGTCCAAATCTATTGGTCTCTTATCTAAAAACGGCTCTCTAATTTCATTCGTGCTATCTTGATCTTACTTCAAAGAAAACCCATGAATACAGAAATTTTGCAGTATCTATAGATATTATTAATATTGATTATCAATCGTTATTAATTAATTATATTTTTTGTTTAAGAAAGAAAGAAAAAAGAATGAACTGTCACTTTCTGATGTACAAAGAATTTTTGAAAAACTGATGGTTGTTTCCTGATTTTTTAACAGCTCGATATCATCGACAGAAATAAAGATACCTGTAGATCAACTTATTTGTGTTTTCTCGCTACTTTCTCTCTCTCATCGAAAAAAAAATATCAACGTACTTCGTCTGAGATTAATAAATGTCGACAGAATAAAGTTCGATGGATATTCGTGAATACATTGCAGGTGCTATTTGACTGTAAGCCAAATAAGTTGTTGACTTAGTTTCTTTTTATATCGTACAGTTTAGCTACGGCATTATTGCGCTATTACTGTCGGATGTTGGACATTGTTGGGGCAGTTTAACTGGGAGAAGAAGAGGTAACTACGGCAAATGAGGCCGTTGTCCACCGGTTCGTTCGTTGGATGAAAATTCGGATAACTTCGTGTGTACGCGTGTTTGCAGTATAACATCTTGGTTCGCTGCCAGGTATGTACTCTTTGTGCCTTAACTCGACTCGAATTAATTGTAGCCGCTGTACGCGACTTCCCGTCGTAAACATTTGCCGCCGAGCAACGCAGAGTAAGGTATTAATTACTCGCGTCTTCATGTATATTCGTAATGCGATTCGAATTACAATACATAAAAGAGGAAAGCGAACACATTTTTAAATACACAATGTATTATGACACGATGAGATAATTGAGATAAAAATTTCAAATATTATATATTGTTTAACTCGTACATAACATGACATGATCTTCGTATATGTATATAGAAATATATAAAATTATATAATAATTAAATATATATTAAATAATAAAATTATAGATGATCAAATTTAGTAATATATATCGTAGACTGCATCATGGAACATCTAAATCATTCGATATGTTATCTGCTTAAGTAAATAATAAACAGCAATAGATATTTATTTTAATCATTTATCCGCTTAGAGCGAGAGATACAAAAGTTCTATTTTGATGTTTAGATGTTCTATTTGAAGATTTCTGTTATTTACGCGGAGATATCTAATATAACCAAACTATTAATATTATGTTAGATTGTTGAGTATGTTAGACGTATTTTAATTTTTTTTTTTATAAAGTATTAATTTAACGATAAAGTAATTCTATTTTCGCGCTTTTGCGTGCTCCTATGGTGAGGTCGCCATACATGCATTTATGCACTAAATTGCAATACGTATGCAATGATTAGTTAGGCGCAAAAAGTTTGTGTTGAATGCGACAATTTTCTCAACACGTGAAAAGATTCTATTCTTTAGAGAGAATAGTTTTGTTCTATTATTTTTGTATTTGCTATATTAAAAATTTAAGATTTCTGTTATATAATTATAATTATTATCTTGATATGATAATCATTATATGATTATTAGCTTGAATAAAGATAAATTTTCTATCTTTGAATATTGTTAAACAATTACAAAAAAAAATACAAAAAATAAATTATAACATAAGATGAATTTTACACACACACACACACACACACACACACACACACACACACACACACACACACACACACAAAACTTTAATTCAATTTATAAAGACTTGTAACATGTGATAGATTATTTCTTATACTATTCAGAAAAAAAAATATATATATATATATAATATTTTTCAATAACATGTGAACATGAAACTGTAAGATCTGCATAAGATTTAGTAAAGTTGGAAAAGAAAAAAATGGTGTTGCATAAAATAAAAATGGAAAATATTAACTAAAACCATTAAAGAACCGTTGAAGTTATACAAAAGAAATTAAAACAATTCAAATAGAAAGAGCATGCGATTATGGATCTAAATAATTGGTCGATGAGAGTTGACGTGCTCTGTGGATTAACCAATCTACTTGTTCTGGATTCTTCCTGTTTCTCGCTTTTTGTCACTATATCGCCAGTCACCGATTTTTTTTCCATATCGCAGCTCTTTTCATTAGGTAATCTTATCTCATTATAATGATCCATTCGCAACTCGAATGGCACATTTTATCCGTATTTTGTTTGGAGCAATTTGTTTAAACATTATATCTCAAGATGCTATTTAATCACATGAGTGTGGTTTGTAACAAGAGATTATTATATATTTACTTAACTTATCCAATTTGGTGATTAGTGTTTGGTAATAGGCATGTCTGACACACAAGACGACCTTTCTTGTAGAAAACTAATGATTATTTTGTGATAAAGAAAGGCTGAAGATGTGAAGCTAAAGTTCTTGTTATTATCAGCAACGGGAAAGAACTAAAATTTCAACGAATCAAAATAATACATATCTAACTGTAAATACATATATATATATTATCTATGTGTAAAATAAAAATTATTTTAGTAGAATCAATCAAAATTATTTTAGTAGAATTAATCAAATTAGACAAAAAATTTAGTAACTCAAAATTATAGTTAACATGTTAATGAGATTCGTGACTTTGAATACGATTAAAGAATTAATGCAATATCATTTTATAGTAAGTTAAAGGCTTAAAAAGTTTTAATTTATGTCTAATATAATCTTAGAATTGATAATCTCTTTGTTAAATTGTTTTTCTAAATTTTTTAAAAAATAGATAATCTAATAGATATCAAAATCTCTGTTGCACTGAACTCTACTATCCGAGTTTCGTGTATTTCCTCCCAAAACACCAGTCAAAACAAATATTATTGAATTCATGTTATTACAACTTGAGTATAATTTGATAACAAATCTTAGGGGAAATATCGATCACTTTGTCATGATATGATTCGAAGGTATTTCAAACGCTGATAATGATAAGAATGAAAAGTCACTGTAGTTAGTAATAATAAAAAAGAAATAAAATTATTAAATTCAGTATATTTATATGTATATTATATAAAAAATTAATAATAGAATTATATTTAATGTTTATCAAAATTATATAAACTCTCACAAATTATTGATATTATTTATCAATGCCTTTGCAGAATGTCACTTTGCGTTCAAATAGCAGTAATTCTTAAATGACACTAGTAATAAAAACAAAGCTAAGAAAAATTGCAGAGAAAATGTGTTAACAAATTGTGTATTATTTTGAGTAAGAATTTTGCTAATGCCCCTTCCCCTTCTTCCCTACCGATACTTATTATTTTTGATAATATTTACATTAATTTGATAAGGGGAAGATTTAAACAAGTTATTTATTTAAATAGCTTTGCTATAAATAAATTTATAAAATTTTTGTAAAATACTTATTTTGGTTTAGTCCTCCACAATTTACAATTTAATCTCTTTATTTCATAATTTAAGTGACAGAAATATTTTTAAATGGAGAAATTTATTTTTGCTCTCTGTATATATTTAATAATGCTCATATGAATCAGAAACTATCGAAGAGCTATCGCGTTCTGGGGATATTTGTCTTGTTTATTAGAAAGGAAAAAGTTAAAGACAATCGTTAAATCGTATCGCCAAAGTGCACAATCGGAATCGACGGCGATTCTTATGCCGTCTCTTGTTAACAAGACCGCAAGGATGCAAGAGAGACCGTCTCATAATGCCAATCGCGTGTCATGCGGATAGTTAATTTTCCATTATCGAGATTATCGGGCCAAGTTGTGCGTTATGCGCGCCCACATAGCTTCCTATAGATCCGTTCGAATCGCATCGTGGTGTACATTCGGCGGTACACGTGCGCCGTGCGCCGAGCCTCTCACGTGTGTCGCGCGCCAAGTCTCTTACATCCATGGCCGCACACGTGCTGGGTGCACGTGCACCGATGCGCGATCACGTGCAAAGTAAAAGCTGGGGCTCAATTGTCCGTTACTTACTCTGTTTAAACTACCGATGTGATCGCGAGCGGAATTGCGCGCGCCTGGTGCCTTTAGTGGCATCCTCGAGATCCGTGCGCGCGCAATAAACCGGAGAGAGGCCTTGGGGTCTAATCAGTTATTATACTTTGGACAAACGAGATAATTATACGACGTGCCATTGATTGCCGGTGAGCTTGACTAGCATCTCGCGGCGAAACCGATTCGATATCGACGCTATTAAATATCGGTCTCCCATGTGATTCCTTTAAACTTTAGATGCGGACGACGTGCGCGTGCTCTGACTTTTTATATTCTGCCTTATATTCTGACTTTTTATATATGCGACAAATTTTTTCGTAATTATTTTTAAAAAATTACACTTGAGCTGTTGCTCCATTAATATTCGTGTTTATGCTCATCATTACTCATAGAATAGAAACAAATTGTACTATTATATAATATAGTTATTTTACTTTTTATAATACTCAAAAAATAATATTCATACAACACATACACAATTATTGAGTTAATAAAATAATATTTTTTTAATTATAATTTAATTAAAATTTTTTTCGATACATTACTTTAGAAAAAGCTAAAGTAAAAGACTCACTAAGCGAACAACGTTGTTTTATTTTATTGTAAACTAAAAAAACACATTATTATTTATATGCGAGAGATTTATGTGGCAATACACTTTGTTGAAATATAAAATCGGTATATTTGTTGAAGTTTTCAATATTAAAATTAAATAATTTTCAATATTAAATAGTTAAAAATATTTGAAAATAGAGAGAATGATAAATGTTTAGATGCTAACAAATGTATTTTTTTCAAAGTTTTTCTTGTAGTGAAAATCTTTTGACAAAATCAGTACACTGAGAAAAAAATTTGGTTGAAAAAGGCAAAATTTGTTTTGCAACTAATTATTTAGTCCGATACGTTCAAATAAAATATTACAAAATAATTTGTTGATGTAAACAAAGCTTATTCAAACCATCAAAACAGAGAGTTCAGTATAACGATGTACAGTTACTACAACAGAATATTTTTTTGAAAATTTTCAACTAAATTTTTTTCTCAGTGTAGTAGTAGTCTATCTCTCGTCAGCTACAAAAAATACGACACAGTTCGTCTGCACGCTGGATCTTGATCGCAATATTCACATTGTTTATGGATGCTAAAGGATGAATCAATCATTAATATTGCATATAGCGCGAGAATACTTTGACCTCTAGATTAAATCAACGCTCTAGATTAAATCGACTTCTGACTGACCTCCGGGTTATTGATGCGATATGAAAGAACACGTATAACTTATTTTTACTATTTTTCATTTATGTAATATGACACAATATCGGAAAAAAAAATTTTTACGGCACGGCGCATCGACCTGACCTTTGTTATTTTAAGCGTGATTATCAAAAATTACGCTTATTATCTTTAAATAGCGATAAATAGTCCTTAACCTGATTAAATCCTAAAAAGATATTGCTACATTCATACAATAGCTATCGTATCATAGTTGAATTATATGTAATCTGGTTAGCTGAAATCATCATTTTCTTATCTTATTTTTTTATCTTTTTTTAATCACTCATTTTCTTATATACGTTATAAACACCGCGAAGGAAATTTACCGCGCCCATTGTTATTCGTACCTCTTTTGGTGCACGATAATGTGAAAATAATGCCATTAATCGACCAGTCGCAGAAATATACGCGATCACAATCTGCTTACGTTCCCTCTCCCCCCATTAACGCGTTGTCTATATAAAAATCGCGCAATTATACTTAATCGTATATATAACCGGCGCACAGAAGCGTTGCATTTCGCGTAACTTCATCCGACTTGAAGCGCGAATCTCGTTTTCTGTGTCTTCTTGACACCCCCGGCGACGACATCGATTCCTCGACGAGAGACTTCGTGATCGTGACGTAGTCGTGGCAAGAGGAGCGGCGAGAACTTTGTGGTAGGGACCTGAAACTAGTTGTTTTGATCTCTTTCGACAGACACATATCGCGAGTTCTCCTGCCATAGTAACACGGCCGACGTCAATCCGGACGCTCTACGTGCTCCTCGTCGTCTCCTTCGACTCTCGTCTCCATTCGCTGTCCGCATTTCACATTCGCGTCCCCTGACATCCATCGTCGAGACATCCTTCTGCCTTCCCGCGCGATACACGTATATCCGTTACATCGTCACCCACGATTATTACGATATTCCGTCATCGAAAATCGATCGTATCTAAAAGAATCCTGCTCGTTCTTTCTCAAAGCGAGAGATCCAAAGTCGCTATCGTGCCGTGATCCGCGAGACAACAGCCGAATTTGAGAAAACATCCGATATTGTTCGAGGCATAACTCTACTTCGCGAGAAACGTCATTACTTTGCGAAAATTTACAGAAGACGTTTAAAGAGAGAAAGAGAAACGCTCTGCACGCTAGGAGTTAATCGCAAAGTTAGATGAGAAGCATCTCTTCCTCGAAGAATAATTCGAAGATTCACGGTAAGATTCAAGGTAAGTCCTTGGTCCTTGCCAGATTTGTCATTACTTTTCGAAATGCTAGGCAAAAGAACTATAGTTTTTCATATTTTCCAGAAAATTTGTTGTAATTTCTTTTTATTTCTAATTACGCACGTTTTTGAATTGATAAGAAATATTTTTACAAGAACGATACTAATAAATAAGAAAATAAATAAATTGACGCAACGACAAACAGATGGACTCTACCATTTTTTACCATCTGACCGAAAAACCAGTTTGACCGAAAAATTGTAGTGTTTTCGCTAAAACGGGCAATATTTGTCTATCCGAAAGAGGCAATATTTGTCTACCCCTAGATACGAGAGACCGAGGTTTCATAGGAGATTCAAGTTTTTAGATAGTACCTGAAATGCTTGTTCGGTGTTCAACTTTTGGGGACACTGATTAATTAGTAGAATGTAATATTTGGATGTAATTTACACGATCGCCGGTATATTTTAATGATGGGTGGGCACACTTAAAAAATAGTATATCACACAGTGATAACCCGCCACATTCCTCTTAAAAAACTTGTAGAGCCCGTTCAGTTATCGTTAGTGCTGCAATATAATCTATATATCACTGTTCACTAGTTCTCCTAAATTTTCCTATCGATAGTTATTTATATATTTTTATCATATTGTGCGCGCGCGCGTAAGTTCCATCTTATATAGATAGTGTCTAATTACGGGATCATTTTTTTGGATGTCAAAGCTAATTACAAAAAGCTAAAATACTTACGTAAAATTATTTATTAAAGATTAAACTTAGAGACACAAAAAGAAATTTTTAAAATATCATATAACTAATTGACAGTTAAATAAGTGAGCCTTTGATTGTATTTCGCATACAGCATAATAGTCATAAAAACCGATTTTTTAAATATTGCTCTTTTATCTACATATTATATATATATATATATATATATATATATATAATTAATTTTTTGAGGTTCTTTATCTATGTATTCCCGTGATAAATTTATAATTAATTTTTGTCAAGCAAAAATTTCTGCAAAGGTTATCACTTATATTGCTCGATAAAAAATTAAATGGAACAAACATGAAATTCAGACGTAATATTATGTCATAATCCACACAGCTCGATAAATTAATTATTTACCCCGTCATATTTTGCTGCTTACGATTTTTATTAAGATATTTCGGATATTCATTATGATTGCAACATCGTTAATTACCCGCAGCCCCAGTGTTTCGTTACTATTGGCGTGATACGGTGACAAGTACATATATAAGTCGACGTAGCGTGATCCGTCAGGAAAGCGCGAAAGCTCTATATGTATATGGCAGGCGTTTCCACGGCGAAATCTCTAAGCGAACACGTAGCTAAATGCGTGTTCGTGTGCGTATCTGTATACATATAGAGTGACGAATTGCCGTCAGATGTTAGTACGATTAAATGCTGACAATTCCTCGGCGTGGCGTACACGCAGAAGCGGTGTTTCAACTAAATCACGACGATGATGAGATCATTACTCAAATTAAAGGAAGAGTCGGAGCGAGAGACATCGAGAGCGACGGATGTATTCGCCGTCGCTCAAATACGTCTACTTCATTCATTCCGCTTGGGTTTTATCCAGCGGTTTACTTAACGCGGGGTTGACGCAGGGTTGTTGATTTTGCGGACGCACATTTGCGTTGCGTCGCGTCGCGTCGGCGGAATAGCGTAATGACGGACGTGATGTTGTTGCGCTATTTCGCAGGAATTCTTTTAACGTTCTAACGCCGGCGAGTCATAGCAATGAAGTTTTCCTTCCTCCTTCGTTGATGAATCGCGTGTAAACACGAGGTTGTTGTTCGGATAATATCCTCGAAGGATATCGTAAAATAGAAACGGACATTGCTCACGTCTCGTCTGTACGAGACGTCCGTCGCCGTTGAATTTTGCTGACTTTCCGCGACGCCTCTGTCGCCGACTCTACGTCGTCGTCGTCGTCGCGGAGTCGCCCTCGAAAAAAATACCTCTCATAATTAGGGAACAATCGAGCCGAGGGACGTCCAATCGCGCTTTTTGCTTCAACCGTGTACCATGCGATCGCTACATTGTTGACTATAAATATTCCCGAGGGAGTGAAAAAGGGGGGAGGATTTATAGAGTTTGCGACATTGGTGTGATAGACTTTCGTAGATAAAAAGTTTTGACAGGAATATTTGCGGTCGAAGGATCCATGACGGTGGCACACAAATGCAGGAAGCAAGGACCGTAAGAACCGCGCGCCGGATAAGCTAGTTAATAGAATGATTATGCTATATCTGTCCAGCGCGATGTAACAATGCCGTTATTGATTTCATTTCGCGATCATCACCCTTTTCTCCCTCTATGATTATGCTTTTTCCCTCTATGGTTATGCTATATCTATCTGTCTAACGCGATGTAACAATGCCGTTATTGATTCATTTCGCGATCATCACCCTTTCCTCCCTCTATATGCGATTTATTTTCGCAATTCTTATTCCAGTGTCACTTCCGGCACGAGCCATTATATTTATCGACATTACGTGCGTAGCGTTGACAAGCCGAACGAAAACTCGAAAACTTTATCTATAATAGGACAGTTTCGGCACAGATTGTGATTGATAATCGGCGGTTGCGAATAATTATTATTTTTTATTGCGGGTCTAAAAAGTGATTTTATGTGTAAAACAATTTATGTTTAATAATTATATAATAAACTATTTATGGTAAAACAATTCTTCAAAAATAAGACATTTATAATATTACTAATATTGAAGTGTAAGTGTAAGAAATATTTCATAAAACATTGGAAAATTTGAGATTATTGGAATATATTTCTATAATATAATACGCGTATTGTAAGGTGACATTATTTTTTTCTTGCATTTTTTACTTATTCTTAATATTTTAGATTCTAATGTTAAGCTTCATAAGAATACAAATAATTGCATAAAATGTGAATTTTTCATTAAATTCGTCTTACAATTTATATGAGTAAATTGCATCATTTGCATTTAAAAATAAATTTAATAACGTTATAAAAAGTATCGAAATGTGCACCTTCTTAAATGTGCTTGAAAAAGTCCTTAGCATTTATCTGACTTGCATTATTGCAATTTTTATTGAACGATTTTTATCGAGTCTTTATCTTGTCTTCTAGTGTACAGTTTGCAATAATAATTTTCAACTGTGCAATATAAAAATGATAGGATGTAATAAAAGAGAGCATATTATAAAGTAAACAGGATATAAACAAAAATAGCATAAAAGATGTCTCTTTCCACAACTTTCTAGATAACGGATTACTTTGTTTTTCGTATATTTCTTCGAAATCGACTCTCGCTGCGTACTACTTTACACGAGATAATGGACAGTTATCATTGTTAATATATTTCTATTTCTATTCCAACACTTCGCTGTTATTATTGTACATTATTCGAATGAACGAGCGTCGTCCAGCATACTTTCATTTGAACCGGGACGCGATGCGCCGACATGCAGTTTAATTGCCGGAATTAATAATTTATCGTAAAATACAATAGGTATTTATTATACTCGATGAGTTACGTGACACACAATCTCACCCTGGGCGAATATTCGAGATGGATTTTACATGGATGCTCTTCAACATCTTTTTTGTAATGAACAGCGATTACATAGATTATATAAATTATATAGATAACAACAGCTACGCATTAACTGGAAATATGTGCACATTGCAGATTATTTATTAGGGTCAACTGAAGAGTGATACGATAGGATTTTATCCATTGATATTAAATCCGTTCCTACATGCAATTTATATATCGCGAAATTCCATAAAACATTTGTAATAAATCATGGTAAAATATTTTATACAATTTTTCAGTATTGCAACGTGTATTTACGCAGCTGAGGACTTTTGACCTAACCATGAGGAGCATTTCGTTGGAATCGGTTTTATTTCTCTTTACTTTGAAGTTATTTGTCGGATATGCGTATCCAATCACCGATTTAGACAACGAAAAGAGTGTAAAAGATAATGAAAAAAGCATAATGAAAAAAAGCGCAAATATTCCGATAAACGATACAGTCGCATCGAGTACACCTTATATATGTGTGTATGTACCGCCGAATCTGGATTCATGTAAATTTATTAGGTAAGAGAAATATCAGAGAGAGAGAAATCTTTAAAGAAATATCATCAATATCTTCACGAAAAAATATCAACATCTTCAGAGAAATTCCTTAATACATCCCTCTAAATTAAATTTTAAAAACTAAATGCATGATAAAATTTTCTGTATCATAAATTACAAATATAGTTTTATTTTTCGCTAATAAGCGAAAATTTCAAGATTTTAATATTAATATCGGAAATTAGTTATTAATATTCAAAATTAATAATTTTTGACAAAGAAAAGTCTCCCATTCAGTTTGCCTTAAAGAAAATTTTATTACAGATTTGTGGCAGAATTTATGATCGAGAGAAATTCTCTCGCACGTTTCTTTTATCTTAAATGAATAACATATTTATATCCTATGTGAAATTTTGATTTTAGTCATCATAAAACCGAAGAAAATCTTCGGAATCTGGAACATACATTGTCGGAAAAGAAAAGGCGCGAACTATCGAAGAGTAATAAAATATTCTACACACATTCACCGATGCGTATTTCAGGAAAGGAAAAACGCGTACATACTATAATATATGAAATACAAAGATGCGTACCGCCAAGGTAAGACTAAGAATGTAGCGAATAAGTAATGGCGGTCTTTGTAAATGACTATGTTTCATGCATCTTTTTATGATAACACGAGAAGCAGTACTAACACAATAAATCATAGTATAACATTAAGACATTAATAAGAGAATATAGGAAATAAATTATATTATATTAAATAGATTTTTGCTTGTCTATTTCGCAGACTGCCGTTTATTTTGCCTTGGTGCACGGACGAAGATCTTTCCAACAAGGAGAGCGAGATTCAACGGCTTTATCCATTCGTTTCAAAAGCAACGCGTGAATTTCCAATGTATAATTTTTCTACACAAACTGGATTAGGATCGAAATCTGTATGATTTGTTACGTACAGACTTGAGCGAGTCGATCGACTTGCAGCCATTAGTCATTAGCCATATCTAATGCTGATGATATTAAATAAAAAGAAGACTTATTATGTTCCGTAAAATTCTTATCTTTAAACAGAAGAGACGATCTATTAATAAGAATAAATCAGAAAAAAATGCATGAAATATAACTCGCTTTCTAATACATAAGAATTAAAAAACCACGTATGTTTTATAAAGATTGACTGTTGTTAAAGTAAATTGAAAGAATGATTGATGTTCAATCTAATGCAAGACTGCGTAATGAGAGGAAATAAAAACTGCTTTAGCAATAAGCAACAATCAATTATTTTTGGCAATAGATTATAAGAAGTAATAAATAAACAATATTATCATGAACGATATCAATAATATGACTGTTGATGAAATGTTGGCGTCGCTTTTTAATTGTCATATGTAACTTCAATACCAATAATATTATTAAAAATAAAAAAAACATCAATATTATTAGAGATTATAATTATTCCTAGCGTAAAATAAAATTACGGTTCTAGACCGTCAATATATTAAAAAATTAAGAAAATATGAAAAATGTGAAAATATATTTCAATGACATTATTGCTTCTTTGTATATTGAATTAATAAAATATAAAAGAAAAATATAAAAGCATAAATAAATATATGTCTGAACGTGAAACCATTCTTGTGTTCTAAGAATAATGTTTCTTTTCCAATTTCATTAAATATAACATTTCCGAAAATAATGGCTACAAAAAATGAGTGTGCACACCACATATTTCAAAGTAATATGAGAACATGATGAAGCATCAAAAAGCCTGTGTGTGACGAGAAAGATTGGGAAAGGAAAATCGAGTATCAAAGTATGATCTGTGGAGAACGTCACGAAGATCCGGCGGGAACATACATCGAATAGTCCTGAAAAATATAAGGCCATCTACGTTCACAAGTCGATGAAGGCGAGAATGACCAACGATGTGCAATAAATGAAACGTGGGGTACCTTACGGTGCACCTTCGAGTTTTACGAGCGCGAGTGTCGTCATTATAAATGACGTACGCGTGCTAAGAAAACCGCTCTTACATAAAGCACCGATCGCGACAGAAATATGTAACTAGATGAAAAATTATTATTATTATTCTTTTTCAGAATTAATTTTATTTTAAACTAAGATAGATTAATCGGATTTATAGAATCATAGCAACTATAATATTAAGAGGCTGAGAGAGAGAGAGAGAGAGAGAGAGAGAGAGAGAGATACTATAAGAATAAGAATAACATTTTGTAAAAAATAAAAGATTCTATTTTAAATTTATATTCTCTCTTATTTACACTTAGATGTCATTATTGCGAAAACTGATACATTGTAATCAGTAATTAAAGAAAAAGATACTTCGCAATCAGTGTATATTGCTTTAAAATGCTTACATATAACTATATATGTATATATATTAAGATAATTTTGCATACTGTGTTTTATCGTTTACATATAACTCTAACAATAAAAGTCAGGTTTCTTTAAATATACGCCAGACGTTTTCATTGGTAATAAATGGCTGTACGAAAGATGTTGATAGCTGGTTAAGAATTATTCGAACTTCTGAACTTCTGACTTCAGAAGAATTTCAGCGTTATGTGTTGCTACGTTTACGATTAATACATTTTCATGCCGTTAAAGTCTAACTTCTCATCTGAGAAAGATACATAAATGTAAATAAACTTAACTAGCAAATTGCAAAAGCGGTTCCAATTAAAACTGAACTCGACCTTTTGCTATCTAATGCTCGTTTATCGTCCGTTTAGCTGCAACTAAATTCGCGAAGTAATAGAAATGTAGAGTAATAAAATATAATATATTAACTAATAAAAAACAATTTATACGCTAATAAGATAATTACTTCCATTACAATAAAATTATTAATATAATTATTCAATTATTAATTTAATTTTACTATTATACTATAAAGAATATTAATTATACGGATAATAAGGAGCGCAAACTCATGTTGATATTCACCAAGTAGAATAACAAAGATATTGTCCGACATATTCGCATTTGTGTGTTCGGTTACAAATTTCGGTTTTCTTTCTTTTTCCTTTTAAGGATATCTATTATGTATAATTTTTATTTATTGTAAATGCGGTCGTCTCTTACGAATTTCGCAAATATCGCCCTTTCAGACACTTTTGTTTGAAGTGGCCGTCACGTCATTCTAAGATTTAGAAGATCAATTTTGGAATCATTTTCCAACGTGGGCGTGGTCGTTTTAATTTCTCGATCGACATTGAATTTGATCAATTGTTCTGGTAAAATGTTTATCGTTTCTTTTAGTTTCGTATAAAGATCGAGAAGATATCGGAAGCAAGCTTTTACTTTAGCAATCATTTCCGAATTTTTGTCTAGCGAATCGTACAGAAAATCGATGACATTATACTTGTTTGTTTGATTGCACGGGTTTTCCGGTTCAGAATTTATACAATGCTTTAGATATCCCTTTTCCGATTATGTGAACCCTCCGTTCTCTCAGATCGATGGGCGTTTTGTTTCTCCGACAGATTAGGTTTCTCACACAGATTATATCTCCCTGACAATAAGAGACGAGCTTTCGAAAAATATCGTTCCGATTGTTTGATAATGTCCTGACAAATTGCCACTTTTCCGAAACTGTTTCCAAAGTACTGAATTTGCACAACGTATCGAAGAGGGCAGTCGACTCGATAATTACGGAAACTGGTTTAATCTCGAGTTCGCGAACCTTATCAAGAACAGGCTTGTCGTTTGCTGGAGATGAATTATGTTTAGCAACAGACGGATGCGGTTTTTGCAAGAAGGTAGAATCTTGCCGGGAATCCGTGGATTTGTATACTGCGATCGTCGATTCTCGTGTCCCGTGCGACTCGCTACAAATTAACTCGTCTTCTTCTGTCGCAGGCTTGACGATCTCTGACATAAGACTCGTTTGATAGCTCGCGCACAGGGGCAGTCCGATGTCGGGCAAACATCCTCGCGCTACCAGAGTGGCGGTTACCGGCGAATCCAAAACCCTCGTAACGTGTATCGGTCCTGCGTTTATATGTTCAAGAGTCGACCCGGTCAAGTGCCTGTCTCGTCTGGCGGATCGTCCGTTTTGCCGTTCATCGTCCAACTCCGGTGTTTTCGAGCGCAATTTCGACATTCTGCCCGGATCCGCCAATTCGTCGTCGATTACCAAGTCCGTGGATTCGAGCGGCAACGTGCCGACAACGTCGGAACACACTGTCTCGACACCGCTAACGATCCCCTGCTGCTGCTGCTCGTCCCCCTTCGAGGTTTCGCTTACCTTCAATTTAATTGGTTTCGTTTGACCCGGCTCGTCCCCATCAACAAACTCCTTCGTGTTCCGATGTTCGTATTCAGTTTGAAATTTTCTCAGTTTGGAACACGGCGGTACATCCTTTTCGGGCATTATACAGACCGGTTGATGCCATCTCGTGATCACTCGCGTTTCTTCCCGGGCAGCTTCGCTTCTCGTCCGGAAACGAGTCAAATCTACGCCGATTATACACGGGAAGAGAACTAACATTGTCAATAGACAATTCGTCATTGTCAATTTGTCACGATCGTACAAGCTTGATCGAAACACTGTCTCTCCAATCTCTCGATCACGAAACGCACAATGTACGAACCTCAAAGATAAACTGAGCTCCTTTTAGGGCGCACGGACACTTTTATAGCTTGGAGAAAATTACGAAAGAGTAAATGAGGTCCTCAATTTTCGAGAATGGGACAGCAGTCTGCCTTCTTAATGGTACGGTCTCTGGGAAAATGAACGATTCCACGAATGATTAAATGGCTTTACATATCTGGTTGATAGATTTATTGTGCACTAATGGTTGTCGGTTAATGTCGCGTTAATCACCTAGGAGAAGGGAACCGCTTTTACTTGGATATGGTATCTTTGACTTTCTCAAATTTATTGGCTATGAAATGTATGACGAATATTTAAAAATTTAAGACTTTTCATTTTTACATTGTAATGATATCTGGCTGGGAAATTTAGATATGACATATAGATATAAAATGTGTATTATCTTTTAACTCTTATATATAATACAGTAAAAAATGCTTGTATTAATAGATTTCTACTGTACAAGTAATTTACTAATAAAAGTACTTAAAAAATATAATATAATAAATTAAAATGTTATTTTATATATATATATATATATATATATATATAATTTCAAATGCTGTGAAAGTGTATGTCGTTGATAGAAAATATATAATCTTTATGTATTTTATTTTGCAAAAAAGTTGTTTTAAATTTTCTTGCTATTAAATAACACACTCTATGGAAATTTAGTAATGTAAATTTTTATATATATATATATATGTAAAATCAGAGAAGCACCTGTACGAATGCAACCATGAATGCAACCATAAATGCAACACTTATGCAAGCAAATACGCAGTCAGCCACGCATGTACGTGTTTCCCGCGCTATAAAATGCTCAAGAAGCGCAAGAAGCGTATTTAATAATTTCTGAATAATTTTTCATCAGTAAATTCGATAAAGTTTATTTATCTTTTATAAATCTCATGCAAGACCTGACCCTAACTTTCTCGCTTTCATGATTTCTACCGATTAGAGAAGTCTATCAAATAATATGCAATAGATTCTCGTATTTCTGAGTAATTTATACGACTGATTAACACGTACATGTATATAAAATCACATGCAGTAAAAGCGGAAAATTCTGAATACATCAAGTTAAGTGTAAAGTTTCTCGCGAATGCATCTCGCGAATGCAATGCTCCTGAGAGGCAAAACGCGAACGAAACAGAAAGGGAAACAATATCCCGGAGTGAGACGAAGAACAAGACGGTGGAGAAAGAAGCATCGATTGTCGAAAGTATCACGAGACAGACGAAAAAGAAAACCGTGGAATCCCGAGTGCACCTGGGCGCGAGGAAACAGTACTCGCGAGAGGAGGTCGGGAATTCTTCTGGTAGAGGTAGGTAACTACTCGCAGAGAGAGAAAGATAAAGATAGAGAGAGAGAGAGAGAGAGAGAGAGAGAGAGAGAGAGAGAGAGAGAGAGAAGGAGGAAGAGACCGCATTCTCAGCACGAAACGAAGAACGCCAAGGATGAAAGAAAGGTGTGGAAGAGGTGGAAGAAGAGCCGCCCGATCTCTTCGCGGCGAGAGAGGCCCATCTCGAGAGCGGAGGCTGCGGTTTGAAAGCCGAGGCCGTGGCGCCTCGCTGCTCGCTGTTCGGTGCTGCTTCGTGGCACGACGTGTGTGCTCCAGAGTGTGTTCCATCGGTGTGCTAACAGTGTCGCGAGTCCGACCGATCGGTACCAACGCGATACCAGCCAGTTGTTCTCCAGCCGCGTGTCCGCAGCCGCGGCCGCCGCGCCCGTTCGCCGTTTCGCCGCGAGTGCTCCATCAGTATTAACATCGGTCGTGTTCGTGTTAGGTGATCCGTCATAGTCATCGACGGCGCGAGATTAGTTTCTCCGAGAGACGTGTGCTTGAATAATCACGGAAGCTTGCTTTCGAAAAGAGGAGGTACGTTGACGCGCATAAAACTTGTACAAGAGACACGAATGTTTTTAAAAGGCGTCGTGAAGATGCTACTAAAAACTGTATTAATTTTTTTTGGATATTATGTATAGACGTCCTTTAGACTATTTGATCTTGTTTGGCAAGTCACGCGCCTGCATGACACGGGTATCATCGAGTCTGTCAATGCTCTCGCATTTTTCGTACTTTCGGCAACGATCATACGCGGTCAGGATTGTTTGAACAGATGCAGGCGCTTCACGCGCCATTGACTGCAGTTTAGAAAGTGTAATGAACCGTTTCCTTTTTTTTTTTTTTTTTTCGTGATTTTCGTGTGGATTCTTAACGCGCCTACTCACGCGTGAAATGTTCGAAGGCGAACGCGCGCGTAAGCGAGTTTTAAGTGCACATGACGCATCGTAAGAAGGCGGTTCCTGTGTACAATGCTTCAATGCCAACATGATATACGCGACTCGTACGTCCATTCATGGAAAGAGCAAGACGACGCGATTGTCCCGTATATTATAGATTCATATTTTTGATTTTAAAAATCAAGAGCTCACACGATTCAACAATAATACATTTTTTAATCATAAAAGAAAATAGCTTCAAATTTAATCTTGTCAACTTTAATTCCCCTGAGTTCATAAAAAGACGGGTTAAATTATGGATGTAATCTTAGATACTTTTAAATATTTAATGCAACGAAATTAAATGTTCATTTATCATCGTATAACAGATAATCAATTTTATGAATTTAAGAATTTATCTTTAAAAAAATATATTTATAGAGACATTCATTCTTTATACTCTTAGACATATATTCTTTATCTTTGTGTGAAATAAATTTCTTCTAGATTAAATAATTCAAATATATCACTATCAAAATAGCGAATAAACTTTCTGAATTCAATATTATCTAATTTTATATGGAAATATATATTGGATCTCAAATTACCACAAATGTGACTCTAAATTTATATAATTATTATTATATGTATCTTCAAGAAACAAAAAGAATTATATATCATGTTATGTTTTCTTAAAACTACGCAAACACAGAGTGTTCTCACTATTGTCTTTAAATTTAAATTCCCAAACAAGTACTAATAGTGGGAAGTTTAAATGCGTGCACAATGGGCATTAATAGCGCTATGTTATGAAACGAATGAAGATCAAAATGTCAACGGAATATATTTCCTTGCCTTTCAGAGCAACGAGAAGAGATCACTCATCGGAAAGACGACGCGTACGTCTCAGCATTTTCTTTTTGCCTCTCAGTGCCGGGCTTCGTGGGTTCCGCTTCTCCGATCTCTCTTTTACATTCGAGGATCCGAACGAGAAGCGATCGTAGAGGACACCTGCCGGTTGCGGCAGGTCACGAAGAACGGGTTTGAAGATGGCCTACATTATTCGGCCTTATCGGTAAAGGAGGAACTACTGGTCGCCGTGCGAGCGACTTGACTAGAAAAGAATCGGCGGAAAAGCTAGAGGAAAAAAAAAAAAAAGAAAAATGGGACAAGCATGGTGCAAAGAGAGGTCCTCCAAGGCCCAGGACTCCAAGTCCCCATTGGATCGGGTTTTCTTACGATGCGCGCATCGGGTATGTACGACGGAAACGTCATTTTACTTCTTGTTTCAAGCATGTGTTTGCCGGCGATTGACCGCGTGTTTATGGCTCACAACGCGCGAGTGATTCTCTAACAGTTTTCTAGGCGTGTAAACGTTATCTACGTAAATATCGGCGATAAAACTTGATGGATATTTTTTCAGTTTGAATCATCCGCTCTATCTTTTTATTTTACGGAATTGGATTTTCTAAAATATATATACGCTTCCTATAATATTTACATAACATACGCATATTTTACACGCATAAATAATCCTTAAAAACGTCACATTTACTCTTTCGAAATCAAAAAGCTTTGATATTATCAGTGAAATAAAGCTCCAAAATCTTGGAGCTTTTACTATGAGATTTTGTAGGAAATATTTCGCGGGGACTTGTATAATTATGTGATGACTGTCGCATTTATGGTGCGTTACGAGAAACATCTGTTTGCACGATCATTACGCTCGTCAGTCGTCTCTCTGTACAAGCGATGAGAGGCCGAGTAAAAAGAAGACGAAGAACGCTGGTTTTCACGTGAAACGGATACGCGGAGATGTGTGTCCTCGTTATTATATAACGCATGCACGCGTTCACAACGTATGCACGGATTGCATGAATCTACGAATGCGTACCGGCCGTGCGTGTCAGATTAATTTGGAATCTCAGATATGCGGATGCGACTATTACACACGACTGCTGTAATGACGCTATAATTCCCTGCTTTTACCTGACGGGGCATGGATATGCTAAATTACACAAAGAAATTTAATACTAACACGTAGATAGCTTCCTTAGGGAAATGTTGATTCGACGTTTATCTTTGACACAACTTCCGAAAGATGAGACGAAAGCTTAATAATTAACGTAGAACAAAACGCAATTAAATGCAATTAATATTCTGTTTTGAATAATAATTTATATATGTTATTAAAAATTCATCTAAACTTCGCGCGTTTCAATGTGCAATTTCTATTGCTTCTAAATTCTAGTATATTCACTTCAGTATTCACTTCGACAATGTTTTCGTTCCCGTTCAAGGGCAAACAGCAATATATTACATGCATTAAAGAGCAATTGGTTCAGTATGGTACAGATGACCATCGATTAATAGTATTTGAGAGAGAGAGAGAGAGAGAGAGAGAGAGATATGCAAATAAGCAGCGATAATAAATAGCGAATAGCCTACAGCCAATTAGATACAGTGCGATAAGTTTGGCGTCAAACGAGAAAACGTGTCGTGTGTCAAGGATTTCTTGTGTAAGAAATGGCACAGGAAGAAAAACCGAGAGTCACGAGGTCATCGCTAGATCCTAGCTAGGTCATCGCTAGATCACTTCTTATAGTTTTCACTTTATTCTAATATCGGAAAAATGATTCACTAGAAAATTATCACGGCCTTCGCGGTAAAATGGGAACGGGAAAAATGCTCATAATGTAAATGCAAGTATTATACTACTGCGAACGCTCTCGTCCTCTTTCTGCGCAAATACTTCTGCAGTATGAATTTTTTATTTTTGCATAAGAAATAATTGTTAATAAATAAGCGACTTTGCCCCGATAATTTTCTCGACTATATGTTTCTTTGAGGGGGCCAGAGGGGTTTATTAAAAATAAATTCTCGAATTGAAATTTATTTAAATACTCAGTATCGTACCAAGGAAAATTTGTGCCCTGTGCATAATTAATCAGTTTCAATGAAAACTAATTTTTTCTTCGAAATGCACTGCTATCCGCGTCTGGCTCTTTCTAGCTCGTTGAAATTTAAATAAATAGTTTATATGCATTATGTTGTGTCAGTGCGTTTAATAATTGCGCGCGAGATTGTTCTAACACTTTCACTAATATATTTTTCTTTCTAACGCCCATACGGTATCATCACGCACGCCACTGTCGATTAACAAACAATTGCTTTGTTTGCACCACCGAAGTAAAATCGTGGATCATCGAAGTATTTTTAGACTCGATTAAATTGTTCTCTCGTAGTGACGTGGGTCGCACGTATTATTCATCCTGTACTCCTCGTCGCGTGCTGCATTTCGCGGCATTCCGAACTCGCGTCGTGTATACCTACGCCGTACCTCACGTTAAAATCCGAACTGATATAATATCTGTGTTTGCACAATCGTGTTGTTCTTGTTCCTACAGCGTATACACGAATCTTAACCGGGACTTACAAATCGGGAAACCGATAATATAACGCGAAAATGAATTTTACGTTCTTTGCAACTATCTAGGTATGTAACTATAAATGTAAAAACTTCGATAGCATCAATTCATCCAAAAGTATAATACCGTAATAAGGCGTTGTTTCGAATGCTTTAAATCTCTATTATCTTTGTCGAGGGCGACGTAAGATTACTATGGAAATACGATTGTTGACTATTCCAGAATGGAAAAATCAGTCTAATCTTAATTCTCGTTCTTGTCACCTTATCGCGCTCGACATTTCTACCTTACGGGCATGACGGCTTAAAAAAATATATATTTTGCTGATTCATATACGTGTACATATATATTCAGAGAATAGTGGAAAATCTTGAATGCTAAAATAAGGGAAAAAAATTCTACGCTATATTCTAGAGCTTGATATTCAACGAAAAAAGCTATTCTAAAAACTGAAGCAGTGAAATTGCAGTCCTACTCTGATTATTTAATATTACATATATATATAATATTCTTTATTTAATATTTTTCATATCTAATACTTTTAAAGAGATTTTCTCCGAAAATTCTTTAAGATTTGAGCAAATTATTCTATATTTTTTAAAGACAGTTCTTTCAGTATCCATAGGATTTATATTAGTCTGTATTTTTTTCGGACAATCTAATATTTTTAAATTATTGATTCACAAAATTAGCTTTGCATAAGTAAGATTAATTTCACAATTTTAATTTCTCATATCAATTTCTCTTGATTTTTTGCAATTACATTTGCGTTAGATTTGACGAATACATCGTATCGAAGAAATCTCTGCAACCTGGTTTGAATTGTTAATGAAACGTTATTAATCTCACTGTTATGCATGAGCTCGTCGAAATGGAAAATATAATGTCCTTAGTGTGACGCATGCTTGTACAGAACATGTATACATATACCATATGTGCGAGAGCTCGTACAACTGTATGAACACAATTACGTTCACGTGATACGTTCGCTGTTACTCGTGATTGAAGCATCGGGATACCTAGTACCGATCTAACAGGAGAATAAAGATTACGTAAAGCACAACAAACGCATAATACAACATATACAACAATACATATACAACAATACGACGGTACCACCGGTGACACAGATCCTTTTCATGCTAGTAAGGCAAGCGATATTTGCGTATCAGTAGATTAATGTTGACGGAAATAACCGTTAGATCAGAACCCAAATAAAGCCTCTTCCGGAAATGGGACGTTACACTTTTCAGCGATATCTGCAGTTGATTAAAATACGACAGCACAAAACTCTCGTACATAAAATTTAATGAGATTTTTATTACCTTCTGCGGAATGTTGTGTAATTAAAAGTTAGCAATGAAACCTTTATAAATCTGTTTTTATATAAATTTCGATAAAAAAAAAAGTGTATAAATATTTGCAGTATTAATTCTAAAAAAATTGTACATGAAAAAATTATAAAAATTACAGAACATTATAAGTTGATTAGTCGGTGCAAATAAGACTGCTACTTTTAATTAGGTGTCTAAAAGTTTGCAATTTTATAGTGATCGATGACAGATAGTTGTTTTACATTACACGCCCAGCAAAATAAGTAATTATATAACATACAATCAGTTTAAAAAAACCAGTTTTTGACTACATCCTTTTCAGAGAGAAAAATATAAACAAAATCCTGCCACTACGATTATATATAAAAGTATTCATTGTATTATTATCCAACCAATTTGTTGACATAATTCAATTTTAAAAATTTCGTAACTATCGCATTTGGTTAAGTAAAGTCTTGCGAGAGAGACAATCGCTTCACCGATGCAATCGCAGCTTCACGGAGGTAGACGTTGGCCGATCGACCTACACTACTGTATTATTAATAGATAGTGAAAGTTACATTAGATATTTGTGCAGGAACCCAGAAAATTGCCCACTGTCACGGAGATATGTAAAACTTTGATAATAACAGGTGTCGCAATTTACGCGGATTTCACGCCAGGTCTCAACTTCTTATCACATTAACATTCGCAGCTGCTATATGTAAAATGCTTTGGCAAACTGTAAATCTCAATGATGACATACGGAACTTGTTTTATTTCACTGGGGAAATTTGCGCCTTTTCGCATATTCGTGCGAAATTCAGTCCTTCTCGAAATTACGCAAAAGTTCAAATTCTACACAATTTAACGAATACTGATTTAGTCAGAGATTTAGTTCGCGAAGGATATTTATTTAGCAATAACGCGATAAAGTCTAGAAGAACAGAGAATAGTGATTCTTTAATTTCTCGATAAAGCTAACTTTCGAGTTCTCCAACCGTGTTTCCTTGCAAACCAACGATATCTGCGATGTATCATCGATGCATACTTTTGCAAGTAGTAGTCGTACGATAGCCCCGGGAAACTCGCCGAATGTGTTTCGCGAGCAACACCGCTGAAACAATGCTACCGGACAGCGACAGCGAGTTTCGGGACGTAATTTAATCGGTAAAATAACTTTTGTACACCGAGAG
This sequence comes from Lasius fuliginosus, assembly GCA_949152495.1. Taxonomy (NCBI): domain Eukaryota; kingdom Metazoa; phylum Arthropoda; class Insecta; order Hymenoptera; family Formicidae; genus Lasius; species Lasius fuliginosus. Next base: position 9,336,440 of record OX424446.1, on the reverse strand, counting down.
ACTCACGCCGGCAACGTGTCGCGCGCGAGAAGTTTCCCAACGAATTTGCAATGTAAACCGCGCCCGGAGGAACGTTCCGCGTGCGCGACACGTGTACGATTTCCAAAGGGCTGCTGTTTATACCGCACAGCACAGCCGGATATACATACATATGTATACATATACGGAAGGTAACATCACACCGTCTCGTCGTGCGCGTGAGATCGATGCGAGGGGACGCTCCTCTCATCCCGCTAATCTCGTTAACGCCCTATTATTTGCCGCGTCAGCTACAACGTATCTGTATTACGCTGAAGTTGTATCGCACATCGGCCCTTGCCTATTACGGACCGAGTTTTAACTTGTTCGAATTTGCCGAGTTTCAAGGGCTCAATAACTTGTAGAGAGTGTGTACAACAAAATTTAAATTATAGCGATTGTATTGGATATTCGAAACTAGGAAGGAAATTATAAAGTTCCTGCGGAGTACTCATCGCAAATCGTTTTAAATACAATTTATGGTCCATAGCTGTATAAATGAAAAAAAATAAAAAAAAGAAATGACATCTACTTGTATTCTCGAATGTGGATAAAATTGGCGATAAATAGCGTTTGGTCGTCTGGCGTTTAAATTACCGAAATCATTGTGGCGTGAAGCGGTCGACCTTCGATGGCGCACCGATTTCAATACTTTGTTCATTTCTTTTTTTTCTTTCCTTGATGTAGCCACAAATCGAATAAATGGAGCGCTTGAAATATCATTATTCTATCTGTGCGTTGGAATAATTTATCCTACTCTTTTGTAGTCCAATGATTGCTAAAAAAAGCAATCACTTTACTACAAAAAGTGAGGTAAATTATTCCGGTGTTTTATTTCTAGATAGACTAATATATATTTCTCTATCTGGCATTGCGAGCATATTTGTAGAATTTTCTTACTTATTGATGTCCTATATTCATATTTTAATTCTGAAATATCCTATTATATTCATAAAATTTTATTTGGAACAGTATTGTACTTTCATACACATATAGCTTTAAGCAGATCTCATGTATACATTTAGGTATGCAGCATATTATTGATTCGTATAGAAATAATTGTTCAATGTGCTGAGAACGTCCGACACGTCATGAACAAGTCACCTGGGATATCTCGTAGCCGAAGGCCGATCGTAAAGACGACCAAGCGGAATCGAGTTCGCTAGTGCTTACTCGCACCTTTTGCACGCCATCGTGTTTTCGCGTCCCGCGAGGATACAAAGGGTATTATGCAACGCGATTCGCACAGGATGCCCGTCGATTGTGCAATTCTTCAACAAGAGTGTCAGGGACTAAGCAGTGTTTCCGTTAAGTTTATTGATCGTTTCTTCTCCGACTATTTCAATAAATTAAAAGATAACGTAATTAATATAACGTTGATTTGAAAATAATAATTGAAACTTTGTTTACAAATTACTTGGACCTTGCATACATGCTTTAGAATCTAAATTTATTCTACTTCATATATTAACGGATATACTTCTAATTTTATTAACAACTTTTAATCCTAACGAGAAACTAATAAGAATAAGAAACTAATAGGATTCTATAGCGAACTGGCACTAATTGTATATAGAGAGAACACTAATTGAATACTAACTACGTTCAATTTAGATTGAAATTTTCAAGTTATAATGCGCACATCGTTGAAATACCTTTAAAATTTCTTGAAGAGGTAGTCATTTTATTCTAAGTTTTTCGTAGTATTTTAACGAAAATACCGTCTTTTAGTTAATTCTCTTCTGCACGAAAAACAAAGATCAGCAAAATTTTTTAATTTATATTTTTCTTAAGCATGACAATCCAATATTTGCAAGAAATAAATTGCATTTGTTCCTAAAGAATTATAAGGTTAATTATATAATAATAAACTAAAAGGAAAAATCAACGTAGCTATTTTATTCATTGGCCATTTACGGATGATTAATAACCCACGAGTGAAAAAAATGAATTTGTGCAATCGCAAATCAATGAGGCGCAAACTCTTGCATCTATGGTTTTCGGCCGAGTAAACGAGCCGATGAGCCAAGTAATGCGAATTAGTTTAATCGGCTCTCTATGCGATCGATCCTTCATCCATCCACCTCGCGTCTCAACGCCTGCCTAGAGAATTGCCCTCGCATTCTCCCGACATAAGGGCCCGTCGAAGTAATTATGTTGTTAATAACTTATTAATCCTCGACGGTGCTACCTTTAAACTATCGACGCAACGAAGTAATCTTGTGTGATCTTAATTTTGTGTAACTATTTCATGTTACCATTATGTTGTTATTGAAATATAATTTATTGTTATTAAAATATAATTTATTGTTTTAAAATAAGTATTTATAACAATATTCAATATTTGAATAAAAAACAATGTGTTTCTATGTTGTATTTTAGATAGAATGTACATTCTATCTAAATCATCATCAAGATACTCGTTCAAGTAATTTAGATAATGTAAGGAAAGTGTCTCTAATTTTTCACAGAAATGCAGATTGTACATAATGCGCTTAATTTCTTTTCTGATGTCAATTCATTCAGACTTTAAGAATTTTTCAAATCATTTTGCTTTTTTTTTTTTTGTATATAAACTATTTTTAAAGAATATATTTTTTTTTACATTTCTACTTTTTTCACGATATTTTATATGTTTCTTATCATGCGAATATGTATATCCACTCGGTTACCGGTAAAAATAGCATTCTTTATTCTCCATCTAAACTTTCATGGAGATGTAGAACAGCGAATATAACATTCATGTTTACTTCTGTTACAGATTTATCCAAGTTTAAAGGAGGAAGGCTCGGTTTTAGGAGGTGCTACGCAAAGAGTTACGAGGTATGCATGTTTCTTTTCTCCTCTTCAAATCTTACTCGCGCACATTTCGCAATTACGAGTTGTGAAAAGTCGTACGCAAGTTACATCGGCTACAAATAACAGGATTTCACCGTCACTTTTAAGAGTCACGTCGCTGTAATTTCGCTCACGGTTATTGCCAAGAGCGCGCATCATCGTTGCTGTTAATTGCGCGAGAACGTGGGTCGGAGATAATCATTTAGAGGTCGGTTAGGGGAATATAATTCATGCGACCTTATTAATTCTAGAGATATACCTGAGTTGATAGAAAGTGACGGCAGCTGCCCCTTCGTGACCCATGTGAAAAATTGTGTTGTACCGTTAATGTGATTAATGTCATCATACATGTGCCGTCATAGTTATACTTACACGCAGGAAATATATTACAAAAGAATTTATGAAAGAAGATCTGCTAATTTGAACTCAACAATGGATTTAATGGCTTATTAGTTTAATGGACAAGTAATCATGTTATATGTCTACTTTTCGTCTATCTTGAAACGTTCAGTATAAAAGCTATATTATTGATCAGCGGTAAACATTTGCATAAATTCAGAATGGTTTTATTGTATGTGTGTGTGTGTGTGTGTGTGTAAAAATAAAACTATTTAAATTTATATACAATAGTTACGCATTTAAAAATATTATTCGAAAATTTATTTTGCTTGAAAATAATAAGTAATAAGAAAATAATAAAGAAATAAATAAAATAAATAAAAATTCGTGAAAATAATTTACAAATATTTTATAACCCACATAAGAAAAATAATTATCTTAATTGATTACTTAAAATCTTAAATGAGTAATACATTTGAAATATTTATTTCCAATTCATGTTTAAAGTCTATTACTATTTCAAATAAGATTTTAATTAACGTACAAGTATAAATTATTATTTTACATTAATCATTCATAATCCAGTAGGCGAAATAGCTTTTGCAACTATTTTTATTTATTTGAAATATTATTTTTTGTATCTGTCGCTGCCATTTCTTTTTTGTTTTCTTCTTGCTATTGATATAATTAAACATCACCGTGCATACTATAAAGCAGATAATTCCTTCTGCGGTAATATAAATGACGAAATATTAAAACTTGTCAAGTAGACAATATATAGATATATCGTGTAATTAAAATAAATGGCACTATCTTCGGCACATATTAAAGATACGCGGTATTATGATCTCCTGTCGATTGCGCAATAAAGCATGATATATCGCACATAAAGAGGAAAGAACGCAATTTCCTGGTGCGATGGCAACATCTTTTAAGTGAAATCTAAATGACCGAACGCGTAAGCGTCATCATCGAAGGTGAACCTAACTTAACAATGAATCGAGAGGTAGCGAGGTGGCGGACTCGACCTTAAATGGTCACATTCTCGTGTCAGCGAGTGGCGAACAGGTCGCATAACGTAATTTTATTTCTGCTTTGCCACTTTTCGAAATTAAATTATTGATACGGTACTTATAAGTTTTATAATCAATTTGTCAATCTTAAGAGATAATTAAAATATATGCATATATTGATTACAAAAGAGACTTTATTTCTTCCACAAAATTGTTTTTATTGAGAAATGAAAATTGTTGTTTTTACCATTTTTATTTCTCTTTATTTAGTAGGTACTTTTTAAAATTATGTTTTGGAAATAATTAATATAATAAAAATAATTAAAGTAGGAAAAGCCTGTGTGATATAATTTATTATTATCATCAACCTAATATATTTATTATCATTATTTGTATTATTTTGTAAATAGTGTATTTTAAGGAAATTATTGATGACACAATACTCGCTTTGATTAAATTTGGCATTATCGTAATGTGCCGATTACGAGAGAAGGGAAACTATGAATTTCGATAGCGAATATTTTTGGAATTGGGACATTATATGCGATGTTATATGTAAAATGCGCGACGCATTGCGGGTAGAATGTTGGTCCCCTGGTTCTCTCGTTATCGTGGAAAAGGATCTACGCCACATGACAGGTTTATCCCATATTCAGACAGCTTTTAGGCCGCGTGACAGTGAATCTACAGAACGATGATCGAGCGTGGGTCGGTGGCTTTAGCTTGCTCTCATCCTACGCTTTGTTCCACCGATTCCTTTTTAAGGTCAGTAGAACGTCTGGATCTGGCTCTCAGGTGTAAAAGTATAAAAACTATCGTGTATATCTAAGAAAGTCTAATAAAAAAGCAGAGAGAGAGTGAATCTGAAATTATTAATTTTGATGTATGTAATTAGAGAAACAAACTTTATAAGCTACGGAATAAAGTAAGCAAACTGAAGTTGTAATTGCGATAAAAATGCAGAGTGAAAATATAAAAGAAATCACTAGAATTTCATATAATAAAATCTAGTCAAATAAACACATCAAGAACTTTATTTTTCAATTTGTTTGAGTATATGTGGTTATCTTATGTATTTATTTAATTACTTTATGTGGAAAGCACGTATATTTAATTTATGTAAAAAATAGAAAATCTAGATTTATATGCGCTTTTTCTGAAAAATAATGAGTTTTTGGATTTACGATGTTCTGCTTCTCAGACATATCTTCTCAGTAATCTTCGTAGAGAGAAGTGCACTTCGGATCCGCCGATAATAAATAGCATACATTAATCTCAGTAATCTTTTTTAGGAATCTAGATGAAAACGTGCGAGGTAAGAGATTTGCAACACGTTATGCATATCTCGCGTAAACTATAGAATTCCATTGCTTAATTATACTTGTTCAAAGAAATCTCTCTCTCTACTTTCTCTTAGATCTTCTTTCTTTTTTCCCCACAACTGCACGCGGTATATACGCGGCCACTTCAATTACATTTTTTGTCTCGTTAGGAGAACGAGTAAACTGATCGATAACTTCACTACAGTAGTAATGATCAGGTGATTGGCTCGCTGCCGCACACACGGCGAATTAATATCTCTAATTTATTATCGTCAAACATATTGTACAGATAGACAAGCATTCCTATCGTATCATATTACGACCTACAGTACGTGAGTATTTGCACTCGTGTAAGTGTGTACACCGAGTTTGTAAATACCTTGTAGATTCTTTACAGATTTTACGATAACGCGTGTTTTTCCCCGATAGATCAATTTCCGATATATCAAAGTATTTTAAGCTATATTAAAATATTTTAAGCTGGATTACTTGTTCTATTTTGTGATGTAATTGAGAAATAAATTTTAATAATAAAAAAAAGTTTATATCTCCATTAACATTATATACTACAGTGTTTTAGCATAGATGTCTCAATATTTTTATCTCTATTGAGATAAATATTTTTATTTACGAGATAATAGAAAACATTTTTTAATTGCATCAAAAGGGGCATCTTAGGGATATCACAGGATTTAGTCGAAAAAATTTTTCAGATTTACATGGCGTAGTGTAAAATAATGTTAATTGTCAATGTCTATCTGCGTCAGCGAAAGCTTGTTTTGCCGATAAAATTTACTAATTAACAGATTCCGTATAATGAGTGAAACAAACACGTGTTGTAAAATTACGATACGGAAATTTTGTAACAATTTCGTAACTGACAAGATATTTTTCATAGGGCACTATTAGGCTGCTTGGCGTTGAACCAGTGTTTATCATCAGATCGTAATTAACGATGCAGATAGTACTGTTTATTTTCGCATTAGAGCTGAAGAGAGGTGAAATTAAGGGACGAAAGTTTATCGTAATAAGCTTTTCACCGTTGATCACTTCGATAATTATTGGCAAGAAATTGTGGAATGTTGTATCTACAATGTTGTCAGTAAATCGCATCAGTAAATGAATCTTTTGACGTTATGCAAATTAAATGTGAAAAATGGCTGATTGAAACGCGTATTAATAATCACGTTCATATAGCATTGAAAATATGCAGATTTTATAAATCTATTCTGACAGAGCTCTCACACAACAGAGATACATATGTTTGTAATAATATGCTCGTGGCACGAATTGTTTCGACAACGTGAATTTTAATTCACTTGAGCTCGCAAGAACAGCGAAAATGAGGATTTCGCGTAAATTATTCGCGCACGCCGTGGCATAAATTACGGTGCATCGGCTCATATGTACGTGCGCGGGTTAACATAGCAAATAAACGTGTCATAGACTGTTGTCAGCGTCGTTGGTGTAGCTCGAGCAATCGTACTCACATATCGATATCCATAAAATAGAATAGAATACAGAATATCAATTTTAATTGATTATTCATAGCATTTTGTTAACATTACGAAAGTAACTTGATTTTTTCTTTTCTTAAGTCTAACGTTTGTTTTAAGTTTGTTTTATCAAGTTTCCAGTAATTATATCAGGAGAAAGTGTGCATTGATTTATTATTATTTCCAGTCTAATAATTCCGGCAAAATAGATAAAGATACAGAAGAGTTTAGAGATTGGTTAGAATTATCCTGTATAATATTTCTCTCTAGATTTTTTATTATCTTTATATAGTCATTTATTATTAATATTTAATTTAGAAAAGATATAGTTTGTGACAACTCATTCTTGATTATATTGAAACTAGAACTAGATAGTTTGTGATGTTATTCCATATTTGATGTCAATTTAATGTTAATTCAATGTAAATAAATCACTGATAAAAGATACTCTGGCGAGACCAATGGAATTTCCTTCTTTGTGGATATTTTCAAATCGTTCGCGTGCACCGGAGTTATTTTGTACAAAGTTGAAAGGCACTCTCGTGTACGAGGAGGAGGCTGTATGAGAGAAATTCCGGTAATGTTTCGCGTCTCGAAAGAGTTATAGCTCAGGGGACGCGAAGAAACACGGAATGCATTTGCGATAAACCGATATATAAGTTATGCTGCATCGCAGCGATTCCGAATTATTTCGGTGCATCGAACTGTAATTTTTGATGGACGTGAATTATTTCGAAATTGGTACAGAATTAACAGCCGAATGCTTCCAGGTTTGCTCATCCGTAACATTCTTCATGCAGATTCATCTCATGTCGTTTTTTCTCGTCAAAATTTTCTGCTTAGATTAACTATCTAACCAACAGAGAATGATTCTGCTTGGATTTCGTTTTAATATAATACACATACATACGCACACACATACAAACACATATTACTTAATAATTAAGAAAAATCTTGCTTGAAAAAATGTTGCAGATTTAAGTTTTCCCAATGGCAAACTTATCTACTGTCAGATGTCATATTTATGTCATATATGTATGATTACCTATTCATTTGCATCTTTGAAATGCAGTTTTTCAAAAACTCTCCTTAATTAAATCAATCACAGCTCGGAAACTATATATTTTAATATTTTTGTTCAGGAAAATCCTTTTCGGCTTTCAGAAGGAAAATTGCAGTTGCGCTCGTTTTTTAAACGTAAATTCTCTGATACGCACTTCTTCTTAATTACTCGTGTTTGTATCGCTAAGAGGAAGTAAAGTCGACCAGAGATATCATCACATGCGTATCGTAATGGATTTCCATGAACCTAATGGTGCGCTCGCACGATGATCGATTACACGTATTAAATTCGATATCGTTTCGCAGCGGTGTTATATATTTACATTCGTACGATAGCGCATCACCGATAGTGTATCTCAGAAGGGGAAGTAATGTTTCTCACTTAATCTTTTCTGCTTAGTTCCGAAATAGGATACGCCGGCTCGCCACCGAGGGAGGTGCTCGCAAGGGGACGTAGCATAGACTCCGTGGACAGGCCCTTTCATCCCAGCGACTGGGTGGACGTTAATCTAGAAGTGCCTAGCCCGCCGAGAGCGAGCTCGCCTCTCACGAATTCAACCGCCGACACTAGTCTGTATCCCGCTACCACACCTACGTCCAGCTGTAAGCTCATAATTTATTGTCAGATTGTACAGCCGGTGTGGATCGTTAAGGTACAAACCGAAGGCGCGTGATGCGAAACGAAATGGAATTACGGTGGAATGTAAAGTCTATTAAGAAAAATGAAAAGTATCCGATTAAATTTTCTATATATTTAATAAATGATTTTATCTCGTAGAGAGAGGAGATAATAGGTAAAAGATATCAAAACCGATTGCAATAAAATTTTAGATCTAATGTATTAATGAGAAACTGTTTCGGATTATGTTGAAATTTTGATAATATTGTTTCGAACTTTTCTTTTTTGATAAATTAATCTTTTTTTAAAAGTAAACAAAAATTGAGATCTGAGAAATTGCTTTCCAAAATCGATGTGCCTAGAGAAATAAACATAAGAAAAAAATCAAGAGAACTGAAACAGATTTAGAAACCTGTGAAATAACATAATATTACCAAGAAGATCTCCGTTTTTTTTTTTTAAATACCGCTATTTAAATTGTTTAATTCGTAAAAAAAAATTTCAGTACATTTCTTCTATGTTTCCAAGAAAATTAAAGACACACGCCCGATGAAAAATTGAATGTAGAAATTATTTCGCGTTGTTGCGCGTAAATCCGCTAGTCGTCTATGCCGAATATATTCGCGGCTACCTTTCTATCGTCTCGCAATAGTGGAACGCAATTTCAACTACCGCAGCTTATGAAGCCGTAAACGGGGCGTATGCCATGAGCGAGCAAGCAAGCCTGGTTCTCGCAAATTTAACCGTCTGCCCTCTTTTCCCTCCATCTCTTGTCCAAGCATATTATAAGCCCGTATAATTTATCGCTGTACTCTACATAGATCTTTAACGAGTCGCGTTAATGCTGCGACGATGGCGCAAGTAATGGCGCACCGATTTTGTTACACATTATTAAAGTCGTTAAAGTCGTTCAATCTGCATGCTTACAAGCATCGTTGTATTGGTAACTGTGAAGGTATACGCTTGCCCGTTTATCCCGAATAAATATGTTTGCCGTCGCTACTATAGGTTCCAATCTGAAGGACATCATTCCTGTGCCACCTCCGAGGCGAAAAAAGAGAAACAGGGGCAGACCCTTGCCGCCGAAACCGGACGAGATTCCTGTGAGCGTAACCAACAATTTAAGACACGGCGATACGTGCGAGGAACCGTTATATTTGTCGGTCAGATCGTCAAAGACGAATGGCGATGAACGCGACGATGGTGACGTCGGGACGCGGGGAACGGGAAAGATCTGTACGGAAGATCCAAAGCACGAAGGACGAAGGACGAAGGAGATCTACGAGCATAAGGTGAGTTAATAGCTCATCGCAATTGACAATTTTTAAGTCTTTAAAAACTGCTTGCTGCTCGTAAGTCTATTATCTTCGCTCTTATTTATTTTAACAAATAATGTATAATGTATGGGGATTTTGCAGAGCCACGTTGCGTGACGCTAATTGTGTGAAACGATCTATATTCCTTTAGTTGAAACATGCCCGTTCGTTTTCATCGACGTAGGATTCGTAGAATAAACGCGATTGCGTAATACGTATATCATTACCATCACGCTTAAATTATCAAGTTATTTGATGAGGAAAAAAATCGAGCAATATCCATAAAAAGATGATAAAAGATATCCTATAAAACTTGTAAAATTTTGATTACTTTTGTTAATAGGTGTAACTTTTGTAATTTAAAAAGATGACTTTAATATAATATAATTTTCTAGATATATGTACATCACATTAAAAATAAAGCACGCTATATATAAATATAGCTTCAGAGATTAAAATAAATAAACATTATTCACATCATTTTATCTAGACTATATTTTATCTTGCTTTCCAATCGAAAATTAAAAGAAATACGTTATACATACTGCAACAGATAAAACTTTTCTATAAACTTAATTTACTGAAAATTATTGACGGATAATTCATGTGGTTTGCATTCAAGCCATATGTAAAAATAAAGAGCGATATAAATATATGTAGCGTGCTGTTGGAAACTACTTAATTTCAAATTCCTCGTTTTATTCGAGACTTGGATAATGAAAATAATGACTTCTCTCGATAGGTTAACGGCACCGGAAGGATAATATCCAGCGAGGTGGTTTCCGGCAGGAGGACGTCCGCCGACAAGAAAACTTCGAGGACTTCGGAGTCGGGCCACCATCACCGGAAAATTCTCGAGAACGAGGAATACGAGAGATTCGCCGGGAGTCAGTCGATCAAGGACTCTTCGACCCCTAATCGCCTGGACAGACGGAAGTCGAAGGAGCTCGAGCAGCGGATCAGGGATCCCTCGAGGGACGACGACAGACCGGAAGCAAATACAAGGACGAAGAACTACAGCACCGTTAGCTTGCCGAATTACGATGAGTTGGACGTGTCTAGGCATCCTGCGAAAAGTACGGCAAAGGACGAGAGAGGCACGGGGGAGAAAATGAAGTCGAGGAGACCCGTCAGAAGCAGCACCGGCTCGCTTCCGGTCGAATCTTTCCTGTCGCCTTTCTCCGAGGTAATTCAGTATAATAATTCTCCGTCATTTTATTTCATTGATCAAACGCAGGAGTTCTGAAATGTCAAGATATTCGTGAAGAAATGTACAGACGATTCTTTTAGAATTTCTGTGAGAATCAGTTATTACAGAAATAGTGTGAGTCAATTTATATAAAGTATTGAACTTAAAATATGTAATATTTCTTATGGTATTTCATTAATTCGTCAGAAAAATATCCTGATAAAACACATTGTCTAAATATTTTCTAATTTTTTTTCCTTACACTTTTTAATTATATGCGCATGCTACGTTAGCGTTTAAAGAGAATTAAGGTAATGATTACATCATTATTCTCGATTGCAGAAAACCAGCGTACTACTCGAAGATTATCTCCCGCGACGCGGCAGCATCGAGCACCTGTCGACATATCAGGTGCTGGGTAAGCTGGGCTCCAGCGAAAACGAGGTCACCGACGGCGGATTCATGAAGTACGATCCGAATAAATTGGAGGATTGGGACCTCAGTGACATCAGTAATTGCGACCCGAACCGGCGTCTCTCCGCCGAGGTACGTTTATAAAGTGAGCTGCGTCGAAATCGATATTAAGCCGACGCCTGTTAGCACTGTTTTTTAAGCGACTAAAACATCAAATCGTACAAGAAATGTATCTTCATTCTCTTCACAATTCCGAATTGATTTGAACTATCTCTATGACATCTGGCGAATTTATTTTTGTCATAAAACATCGTTGTTTTGATTAGAAAATACTTCGTAAAAGTATTGACTCACGCTCTCTTTCTGCAATAACTGATTCAAATATTACTACCCAAAGACGAAAACACGTGCATTAGTATCTTGAACTTAAATTCCAGTATTCGCCACGAATCCATAACGACGAAAGAGCAGAGAGAAGATTTTCTAAGGGCATAGATGTCGTCGACTATTCGCAACATTCCGAGATCGGAGAGGCCGAAACGACTGAGGTCGAAATCTCGTGCGTCCGTCGAGATATGACTTCGCCGTTGCAGAAACCGGAATCTTTCGGCAAGGCACCGTCACCGATATTTGATTCCGATAGAGAATCAAAATATCCTGATGATTGGCTCATAGATCGAGATAGGTACTGAGATCAATATACATAAAATTGTATGCGAGATTGGCTGGACATAACTTTAATGTGTGATATATTTATTTTTAATTATTAAGGTATTTCGATCCTCCCAAAATGTCGGAAATCTGTCACGTATCACCGACTTGCGAGTTAGCGACGTCGCCGGTTCGCAGGGAGCCATTCTATTTGAATGAAGAACTTCATCGCTCGGCTTTAGGTAAATATCGACAATAATAATAATAATTATGATATAGCGATTCGAAAATGAAGCTGTAATATGCACATTGAAAGATGTAAATTAATATTATAAAAGTCTATTCTCCATAATTTCTAAGAGATTTAATTGATACAAAGATCGACGCTAAAAAAATTAATTTATAATTTAATATTTTTCTTAAATCCTAATTATAAAATAATTAAATTAAATTTTATTTATTTATTTTTTTTCTTTAATTCGTAGATATATATTTTCGATCATCTTAACTTTACAAAAACCTATCGCAATCTCTTCGTTCAAAAGTTCCATAAAGTTCAAAAAAAGAAACGACTCGATAGGAATCTTGATCTGTGAAAAGTGACGATGAGTGAAATTCTTCCCCCTATTTACAAGAAATCGTCGGCCATGTAAACCGAATATACGTCCGACCGCAATCGCGCGCGCACCTTCCCTTACCCACGTACTTATCCGCTCTTGAATTCTATCCCTGTCGATCTCGGATAATCGTCCGGAGTGGTAGAAGGTACCCAACTATTCGCGTACGTGACTAGTTAAACCGCGGACGTTCCATTTGGCAGATACGATCGGAGGGTCCTGCAGGAACGGCGTCGTCATCCGGGAATCCGATCGATCCGACCAATCGAGGCTGATCTTTGGCCGTAATCTGTCCAACGAGAGCGAGCCCTACGACGATCCGTACGAGTCGAAGGAGCTGCGTGCACATTCCGACGTAACGAACAAGCTAATCAGAACGATATCGGAGGAATCGCTGCCGCAGGAGATGCTGGAGCGAGTCGAGGAGGAAATCATCGACTTCTTCGATGAGAAGTTAGCCAAGGATACGACGAATGAATTGAAGAAGGATTGTCAGGAGCAGCGAATGAAGACGCCGCCGCCGAGTCCGGAACCGAAGATTAAGGCTCAGATCCTGGACAACGATCATTCGACCTTGTTAAAGGTTCTGAATGACGATGCGGCTGACGAAAGCAACCTCAGCTCGATGACGCCGAGCCTCACTGAGCTGGAGGCAGCGCTTTCGGACATGTTAGAGAAGGAAGATCAGCCCGACGAAACTGCGAAACGAGAAAACACAAACGGAGACTCTAAACAGATAGAGCTCATGGAGAAGCTTCTCGAGCCAAAAATAGTACCCGTAGACAAGCACAATGCAGTCAATAGAAATATGTCAGATCAACATAGTTCAGTTAGCGATGACATTCTAGTCGATAAAACACTTGAGCATAAGACGTCGGATCAGTCGTCCGTGTCCTTGGAGCAAATCCTCGGAGACTCGACGTCGACACCGAAGAAAAGAAAAGTATCCTTCTGCACCTGGGAAGAGAGGGTCATAACGGACGTCGATTTGATAAATAACGAAGAATTTGAAGCGAAAAATGTAAACGAAGCGACAAGTCTTGATATCAAGTCGTCTGTTGTTGTGCCAGAGCTAGGATCAACCTCTGAATTATTTGGAGATATTGAGATTAATAGCGCAAAGTCTATTGGAGAAGCGCCCGAGAAGCCTAGCAGATTGTTTCAAAGTTTGGAAGATGTAGCCGTGCATTCGACACAAATTCCTACGCCGCCACGAAGGAAGAATAAAAGTTTAAGTTCTACACAGGAATCAGTCAGAATTATAGAAAATTACCCCGAAGATCCTGATCCCCGTCCAAACGATAGACTTATTTAATAATTTTATACATTGCGTGACCTCGTAATCTTTCTGCTGTTATGTGATCATATGCAATAACATAATTTTAAATTTTTTTGTGCCACATAAATCGTTAATACATTTAATATATTAGTTTGTGATTGTTATAACTAATAACCATTAATATGTAATTATATAATAAACAAAAAAATAAAAACAAAACTATAACGTATACATCGTTGTTTAAATTCGAATATCTTTAAAAAATAAAAAAATGTTGCCACATTTGCACCATCACACTTGTATATTATACACAAAATATTAGATAAATAAAATTAGATACAAACTTCTTGTGTCGGAGATAAATATGGCTTTATGTTTTTTTTTTTTAATAATTGAAGATTTAAGTAATTGCTATAAATTCGCGAATTAACTTTAATAAATGCGAGTGAATAACTAGTCCTTATTCTTTATTTAATTTCTAAGAAATTTTACTTACACAAATTTTCTTTATATACTATTTAATATTCTCAAAATATTATATATTAAAGAGATTTGAAGGTAATATAAAAAATTATTTCCAAAGTTCTCTAGCTAGAGAGATTTGGGAGTAATCTAAGATTATAAGTAAAATTTTTTTTTGTAATTATAATGTTACAATATCTCTATGTGTGTAAAGTTTCACATTCTCTTTTAATGCAATAAATCTGTGTATATAATGATGATAATGATAAACCAGGTCCTGAAAATAAGCAACATACTCTCTCTATGCGATATGGTATAAAAATCAAGTATGCGAAATATGCAAGGTTCTCCTCATTCATGATAAGCAACGCTTTTATTTTTTTTCTCCGATGCTACGTAGAAGAACTGGGATTTAAAAAATATTTTCCATGTAGTGCAAAAGAAATCAAGTTGTTCCGTTAGATCACATGGACAAGCAAATATTTTCCTATGCGAACGTAACAGGGGGAACAGATAACCAGATCTCTGCAAAATATATAATATATGCTATGTTGATGTTGAATGTTTTCCTCGACCATTTTCCTACATACGATAGTTAAATGCGTACGAATAATCCGAAAAAGTCACAAAAATTTTCTCTTTATCTATTTACTTCTTTGAGTTTCTCAAAAAATTAATGTGTTATTGAAATTGCACAGGATCGATTATACAGAATATCATGAATGTTTACTCAAAAATTTTTTATCTTTACATTCTTATTATTTCGTTTAGATTAATTCTTCATTTCCTTATTTCTATCTTCAATTTTCTTAATTTCTTTTATTACAAATTAATATTACATTAACATTTTTCTGCTTCTTATAGTAAATAAATTTTAATTTTGTATCGTTTTCTTTATCCGTCTTCAAAACTATGATTAAATTATTTCTTACGATTAAATAAGTAGTGTTAAATATATTTTATTAACAAACTTGCTAGTAAGTTCTAGAAAAACGGTTGCCGCGATACCATCACATTGATATAAGTTGTCTGCTAGTTTTTAATCTTCCCGGTCAGCATGCAGGACATGATCTGCAAGAAAAAGTTGCTAAAAAAGAAATAAGAAAATGCGGATCGCGTGGAAAAACTGGAGAACGAAGTTTCTCATTATGGAAAAGCTTTGTACAAAGACTCCACTCACACCTTAATCTCCTTCATGTTTCAGAAAAGTACTAAGTTCTTGTAACATACTGTACAATACATACTGTATGTACATAGCGAGTATCAACTTTGCGACAAGTTGTCTAATAAGTTGTCTATAGGCGCTGCATAAAGGCTGAAGTTATGGATGAGTGAACGATATAAAGAATTATATATTGGATCTGTGTAAAGTAGGAATATCATTTCGTGAAAACTCTATAATTATAAATAATTAATTAAAAGAGTTCACGTTCTAAAACTATGTAATAATAATTTTAATGTGATTTTAGTATAATAAATTTAAGATTAAGATTTAAGTATAATAAATATAAAATAAAATATATAATAAGTATGCATTTTTTCATATCAGACTAAACATTTTTAGCTTTACATTTAAATCCTTTGTGCAATTTGTTGCATTTCTATCATTATTTGCGTTATTAAACTCTTGATACGATAGTTAGCATCGATAGTTCCAGCTTCCTTCAATATTGAAGAAACTCTATCTTTTGGAGAAGATTGATTTTTCGTCTGTGTCATTATTTTATCGGTCGGCTGTCGAACCATGTTTAAGGCGTACCGTTCTCCTTTTCGCTACGAACAGGTATCCGCTTACTCATTACCTTTTTAATTATCTTTGGCTGACGAAGGTCTTTTAGTACATTTAACGGGCTAACCTTAATCGTTTTAAAGATCCGTAATATTACGGACGAGAAGAATGAACCTTCAAATAGTAGAGGCATACGTGTGCATATATGCATCATAAATATTTTAAAAGTTAAGAATACTTTGTAAATTTAAATAATAAAAAACTTAATTAAATAAAACCAAAAATTCAATAAAAAATTATTTGTAAATTCAGTCATGTTATTCTAAAAAAGAGACTAGCGCTTTTTAAAAAGAAAACTTGCGATACATATACATTTTCTATCATAAGTTAGTAAACATTGAGAACATTTTAATAAAAAGAATAATGTATATATACACACACACACATTCAAAAATAGTTTTCCAGTTATATATTTTAACATATAAAAAAAATCTACTTAACATATAAAAAATCGACTTGTACATATACTTTTTTATATTGAAAATGCGATTTTCTGTAAATAGACGATAGCGTACATTAAAAATTATTATGAGAATATTATGTATTATGATAGAAGATGAGAGAAATAAATGAAATTAAAGATATTTGATCGCGGATCATTGATATGATGACGAAACAGAAGTCGAGATGTCTTAATCTGGATTCTTAGGAATTCCGTATCACGAGTTCTATGAGCGGTTGGAAAAGTTTAAAGCTTTCAAGAGACGAGAAATCTGGGAAAACTGTGGTTTGATCGCTCTTCGTGTCTGTGGTTGTTCCCGATGCGGTTTGAAATTAGCACAAATGGATTATAAGATCCGTCTGTTCGTGACACTTCTATTAGTGGCGTGGGAAGAAGACGAAGAAAAATTCATCTCTTTCTTTTTCTCTCTCGCGTTCGCTCTCTTTCATTTCTCTTTTTCTTTCATCATAAAATCGGTACGCGTGCGACCTGTTTCTTCCTGACACGATGCATCTTGCAAGAATTCATTTTTGTTGCGCTTCCCTCGCGTTTCCCGGGATAATGTTACAATTCAATTTTACGGTATATTTTTGCATTAGTAATAAATAAAAAAAATATACGAAAAATCACAGCGATAAAAAAAACGAAAGGTGTTTAAATGTCGAAAATTGAATTTAAATAAATTGAAGCGTTATTTTTGGCATCAACGATACCTAAAATCGGAAGTATAATAAACGTCTAATCGGAGTTTCTACAAACAGTTAGCGAGAGTTGCTCTCAGAGAAGATACGATTTGGGAACCATCGTAAAATATTTTTTGCGGCGGCTTACGGCGAATGCACAACTAACACGATACGCGCCAAAGTCAATTGCCACGATAAAGACGGAACAATGTGACACTTTGCCGAGAGGACTTAATCTTCCACGAGGTAAGTCCGTCTTAGAATGTACTTAGAGTAAGGTGCGGTTCAAAGTGGAGATTCTCCGTGCGGATATCTCTTTCGTAATATCTGATATGGCCTCTCTACGTTCTGGGCGCGCCAAAATTGTGCTACCAGCCAAAAAATCTGTACAAGAATGCGGCAAAACAGTTTCTTCTTAATTCGGACTAGCTTTTAGGATAAATGCAAAACAGTTCGAATGGGAAAAAATCTAGGAAGATAAACCATGCAAGAGAGATACATGTTTAATCAAATTTTGAATTAAAGTTTATGTGTATATATGTATATATACACATAAGAGTTATAAAGAGATATAAAATCAAGTTTACACACAGAGATATTTAAGAAAATATTACTTGAAAAGAAGCACTAACAGAATTTGATAATTTCGTTATAATTGAACAATTGCCAAAATATACCGATCGTATCAAAAATCACTTATTAGAATCAATAGTACTTTTGAACTGAAGCCAGTTTCTATGTAATGAAGCATGGATTTAAGGTATTAAAACTTGGCGATTAAAGACCTTCGGAATACTGCGCGAGCGGACGTTCTTGCTTTCTTCCGGTTATCACGGAGCGCTCGGGACTTTGAATCCTTGCCGAAGTATACCTCGCGCATAAAAGGAGTTAAAGCGAGTAGTACGAGTTAGCTTTAAGCGGCCGGATTTATGGACTCCGACAACTATTTAGATAGGCGCGATAGAGAGTCTCGGCGATCATCGGTTTTTGTCCCGGTGATAAACATCGGTGAACTCTCACTTGGCGCGTACATCCGGTACGCCGAACGAGCCGAGATAGACGGAGATATCTTCGCGAGCCTCGGAAAATATTCGGCACGCAGAGGGCGACGGAATCCGAGCTCGATCCGAGTTTCGGCCGGCGCGGTATTTCGGCTTAATTAGTTTTTCGTCCGCGGATAATCCGCGGCCGCGGCTATTTGTCACCCGGGACCCCCTCAAGTTTACGCTCGCGGAGAATTAAGGCATGGCAGACGGGAAGTGAAAGAGAGAGATAGAGATAGAGATAGAGAGAGAGAGAGAGAGAGAGAGAGAGAGAGAGAGAGAGAGAGAGTGTGCGGTGTTCAAGCCAACGAGATTAGAGCGATATTTAAACGAGGAGGAGCATTCCCGGCACTCCCGAAGGCTTCTGTCGTAAGTCTCGACTCGAGGGAAGTTCGGGAAGGATTCGTTTTATCGTTCGCCGTATAATTTGAGGATGTCGCCGGCCAAGAAACTACCGAAGTGGCTTAAATCTTTAAGCTGTATGTTGGATCTTCTGATAAGAATATTTTCAGATTACTGTTTATCGGTCTCAGTTAAATAAAACGATACTCCTTTTACCTATTCTATTCTATGATGTATACATATATCTTCATATAAATGCAGTTCAAAGATAAAATAGCTATTCAATTAATCGCCAATTAAATGAAAATTATGCAGAACGAAATGCAGTGAATAATTTTTGACTCTAATTATATAACTGTAATTATCATGATTGTATGCATATACAACACACAAATTGCTATTAATAACTGCTCGGTTATTGAAATTTGCAATAGATTAAATACGCTAGATCACGATAGCTTGTTATATGTGTTCCACCAATTTAAGCAAATTTCGAGCAAATACCTAGAATTCTAGAGTAACCAAACTATTTTAATAAGCGCATTTGATGTGATATAATATACATCATCTTGTATAAACCATAAAGATTTGATATAAGTTTGTAATCGCCTACATACCGGTAAGCAAAGAAAAGAAAAACGCGAGTGTATCTTTAGCAGCTTCCAAGTATTAAACTGCTCGTAAAAGAGCTTTTATGCGATCAGACTTTCGCAATGAAACTTTAGGTCTCGAAATCGATCGAGGCCTGCGTCGCTCAGGGAAAGAATCCTCGTAAAGTTTTCTCCAAATAATTTCGTAAAATAATAGATTATTTTTTGTCAAGAGAATCTCATTTACGAGAATGTATAAAAGACTCGGCGAAAGATAAAATATAATTCGAAATTTTACTCGAAATTTTATAAAAGGTTTTCCTGCGGACGATTCACAAAAATATATATAATTAGAAATAATTATATTATTATTTTAACTTTAATTTTTATATTACATTAATTAAATACAAATATATATATATATATAATTTCATTAATGGAAATCTGTCAAAAATGAGATTGATATATATTTAAATAAAATCACATTGCAACAGAAATTTTAAAATACATGGTATTTAATAAGCGCAAGATTTAAGAACAATCTTAAAGTTAAAAAAAAGGCGATTAATTATCGTATCGATACATTACATATCGAGATAACATTTTGAGAGTAAATTGGCAGACGAATCTTATAAGTAAGCCATTTACATAAATACGCAATAAATTTAAAATGGTAAGAAGGAAAACGGGAAAAGAGAGAGAAAGAAGAGAACAACATGCATACCCTACTTAACGGAGCGCTGCAGAAAAGTCTGAAAAGCTCAACGATGACAAAGGGCTTTTGGAAAAATCTAACCCAACTCGCGGGAAAACGGCGGGGTGCGAGCAGAAAAAGAGAGAGAGAGAGAGAGAAAAAAAATCATGAAAGAAACTGGAAAAGAGGAGGCAGCCCAGCGGAACGCGCTGCCATGAACCCAAGGCAGTTATGACTTTTTTCTTCAGTCGACCCTCTCTCGGGGCGCGCAGCAACGGCCGCTCTCCCTGGGTTTTCTCCTATGCGAATACCACATTAAGGGACGCACTCAAACTTTTATGGTAGCTCATAGTGACTGACTTCTCGATATATGCTTAGCGATATCGTCTCTCTTGCGTTTTACCGACTTCTCTCTCTCTCTCTCTCTCTCTCTCTCTCTCTCTCTCTCTCTCTCTCTCTCTCTCTCTCTCTCTCTCTTTCTTTCTTTCTGGTCCCCGATTACGAGCGACGCTTTAATTGGACAATATCTATCCCGCGAGAATGTGTGGTTTGCTCGCGGTACTCGAAGAAATAACGAGCGTTCCGCGTTAATTAGAACATTACCTTAATTTTGTGGACGATGGATGGGCAACGTGTGTTTTCGCAACGCGAGAGACACGGTTGCACAAAGAAATACTTGCGCGAATAATAATGTATTCCGTATATTTCTATATAATGCGGATACCTAATTACATATGTCTGCAATTAAATCTCTTTTTTTTTTTGCAGATTTGATAAAAAACTTGATATATATGTATATATAAATGTTTTACAAAAAATCGAAAATATCTTTTTTACCTAACTTCTTTAATAATAATGTTGAGTAACTACAATCGATCAAAAACTAGTTTTGATAGTTTAAATGAATAGTTTTAATAAATGCAGAAATAAGTAAATAAAAAATATTTTTTAGCTCTAATTTTAGATAAATCTTGTTAATAAAATTTTTACTTATTGAACATAACGCAATACCAAGATGAATAATGTAGAATATATAAATGGCGTCCAATTAAATCTCGGTAAAGAAAAGCCATTTCAGCTTTTAACAAAGAATATTGTCCTGTTCAGTACCTATCACAACCTGTATTTCTGTACAATATTTCATTAGCATTACTGGTGCGATCTGTTTTTGTTCTATTAAATTTCGATGCGCGATCCCATGCGTTTGAAAGCAAAATTAAATCCGCGTATTTTGTGTTCTGATAAAACATTTGATCAATCGAATTTTGCGGCTTCTTTCAATATATCGAGCGACTCAATGTATTCAGTGATATATCGCATTTCATGTCTCGTTTAAATTAACACACGTTGAATTGCAATTCTCTACATCATATTACTCCGATATAGTTTCTCTCTTTCTCTCTCTACCTCTCCCTCTCTCTCTCTCTCTATTTTTCATTTGCAGGTCAACTGCAATTTCCACAGTTCTCTAATCATCATAATAAACGAATAAAATGATATATACATATATCTACATGTCATTTTGCGAATATTTTAGGTTATTGATTTAAATGTAGAAAATTATTAGTCCAGAGGCACATTTATCTCCCAGGCTACGTGCCAAGTGGGAGATGAGGGGGTGGACGCGGCAGAAGTGTCAAATTAATCACCTCGTAATACGCACTTAATACCGGCGCGATCGATCGGAACGAATGAAAAGTGGGACAAGAACCCATTCCCCGCGCGCTGTCGGGAGCTTCTGTCAATCGGCACAAACACTATAGCTACTATTAAATCGGCCCGTGACACGGAGAGCTGGCAGAGAAACCGTCACGATTTCGTACTTCACGTTAGCTCACTCTCACCCTTCCATTTATCGAATCATCGCGGTGAATTTAATTAGAGAATCGCTTTTTTACTTGGCGAGCCTGTGCATGCGTAATAAAGAATGTTCTCTTCGCTCCGTTATGTAAACAACTATTTCGTAATAAAGTTATTAAGATAAGGATGATTTAAAAATTAATTAATCTCTCGAATATATTCCAGATACTCCAACGTTTTGCTTAACACGTGAGTTTCCACTTCTTCACCGTATGAATCTATTATATGTCATTTCACGATGAAACAATATTTGCCGATATTATGTATTACGCGTTAATATTACGATCGCTCTGCCAATCGATAAATAGTTGCTGCCGAAATGATGTACTCGTGAGCCGCAGCGAGACTAATTCCGCGATCTGTTTACACGTGTACATCCCACTCGACCGTAAAATATCGCAATGAAATATCGCGCGATCAATTTAAATACGGCATATATTTCTATTCAAGCGGCTCATAAATTTATTTCCTCAGCGCGGCGCACAAATTCGGAGAACGCTGTTTAAATATGTTTTATGAACACGCGGCGCGGATTTTATCTCCGCGAGAAAGTATGCGGTACACGCGCGTGCTTTCGGCCGTAATTGCAGAAAATTTTCTGCTGTTACCGAAACAAAACGATAAAAATAACATCGTGCGCGAATAAAGTTCGCGCGCGCGGTCGTCTGGCAGTGACATTATAAAACGTACGTTCGCGTTGCTTTGTAAACACGCAGTTAGCCGACGCGCAGTTTATTCTGCGTCACACCCCCTTTTTAGTGGATTTTTATAGCTTTCTACAACACAAGATTGTAATCGAAAGAAAATCACGCTTGTAACCGAACGGTTCGGTCGACGCGTTGAGTGTCTCTGCTCTTTTACGACGTAGTGATCACAAAAATTCAACTCGGCTAACACGATCCTTGTGATGCTTTTTATATATTATTAAATATTATAACAAGACAACCAAATAATGCACGTTTTTCTAACAAATGAACATTCATATTTTACATTGTATTTTATTTACAGAACGTGTGATTTCCGCAAGAAAATGACGGAATATTGGTTCCGCAGTCTTGGAAATGCAAAACATTAAGTGGGTTCATCTCCTTTCTCGTGAAATCTCTAGAATTCCGCGGCACGTCCTCAACCCCTTATCCTCTCTCTTTAACGGTCCACCTTTTTGTTCCATTATTCGCTATCCATAATGCATTATTCAACGCTCGCTGCTTGTTTCACGGTGCTGCCGTTTTTCTGCGGTCAATCTCGCGAGCTGTCTAAATTATTGCGCCGCTAAGTCCCAATTAGAGATGAATAATCAATTCTTTCATCCGTTTTTCATTTCTTTGAATTTCATTTCTTTGAATTTCCTTCGTATCCTTGATAAATTAATTATTGTCGTTCGCAAGAACGTTTCTCGATCTTCGGATATTCGATATCTCAATCTGAGATATTTGATAGTATTTCAAATTTCTATTTTTCTGTCTTTTACGCGAAAAATTACATCGAGAATTTATTCGGTGATGTAAAATATAAATGTTACGCGTCGTTTGCGAAAATAATCTTTTTGTGATTCACTGAGCTTACGTTCAACTCTGCAACGTCAATTATGCAGTAATCTATTACGAAATAAAATCAGATAAAGAAGACGGCATAGAATTTGTTCGGAATAGACCGGCGACATTTTTGAAGACGCGAACAGAAAAGGCATCTGGTTCTGTTGCTGCTCCAGTTAACTGTCGAGCAGGATAAAGAGGAAAGAGGAAGGATAGCTATATAGGCGGGCAAAAGAAGTAGAGAGAAAGGCGACATAATGGGTGAGCAGAGAGGCAGAAGGACATCAAGAAGAAAGAGGAACGACACCAAGGAGTGTTAGTAGTTATCCGGCAGAAGTGCATTAGCTTTTGTTTGTCGTCCGAAAGGGCGGACCGCGAGGACTAGAAACTAGACTGGATCTCATGTGTCGTGAATGAGATCGGTCCTTGCTCCCTTTTGCCATCTACTCTTATCCATTTTATCCTTCACTCCCCGCAACGCCACGATGTTGATTCTCGAAAGCGACCGGAGACTTATCTATATAGCCTCCCTCGCCTGGATCCCGTTCTTTTTAGCTTCGCTGTAACGATATTGCGTATCATTGATATCAATCCCTTAGATATCTCAACAAGCTTTCTATCCGTTTTAAAACATTGTCATTAATATTTTTCATTAAGATTTAACTTTAAAAATATAATTATCAAAATCTCGCGGGACAGAAGCAACAATTAAATACAATAATTTTTTAATCACAACATCATTAACATCGTTCAAATTTGCTTTTCTACCGCGTCGTGATTAACATTTTCCAACTTGCGGTCAATTACGCGTTATTTAACTTTAACTGTAGAGTAAATTATCTGTGCATTCACGACATTGCGGCTGAATAATTGGCTTTTGTTGTCATCCGTAGACACGTGGCTGCGAGAGCAACACGTTCGCCAGTCGCGCTCACCGAGGCGAACAGGAAGAGCGTACGCGGCGGAGGCGGAGGCGGCTAGAGATCTCGAGAACTTCGGAATTTCCGTGTCCTCCGTCGCATACTTGGTCCTAAGTTATGCCCTCATAAACTCGCGTACGGACATACCTATGCGTCTCCAACCGTTCTCGTGCGCCTCGCCAAGTAGTATCTGT
This sequence comes from Lasius fuliginosus, assembly GCA_949152495.1. Taxonomy (NCBI): domain Eukaryota; kingdom Metazoa; phylum Arthropoda; class Insecta; order Hymenoptera; family Formicidae; genus Lasius; species Lasius fuliginosus. The sequence goes on along the minus strand of OX424446.1, from coordinate 9,311,713 downwards.
TGCCGTCCATGCGAAACCGAGGAACACGCTATGTGGGATTAGCCTACAGAAGCGTAGGTACATGTATCGCGGAACTTTATATAACGGCGGGATCAGAAAAAATATATGCTATTTATACGTTGAGGAAAGCGCTACTCCTGCATCGGAATTCGATTGACGGATAGATTCTGTTTGTCATGCGTCATAAATATGCCATGATAAAGAGATGCATATAGATAAAAACTATACTCGAGATAAATAAAAAAATTTTATTTTGTAAGATGGATATTGATATACTGAATATATCGATTAAATTCTTTAATAACGACAAAACTTTATTTCGTGAACCTTTTATCCTTAATTATAAATGTTAAATTACAATCAGCATTTTTTTATGACTTTTCTTTTTTTTCTATAATATTTAATATTTTGTAGTAACGAAAGACTTGCTAAATAGATATGCTAATGATATGTAGAAACTCTTTTCTCTTCACTTAGCATTATATTAATATTAACTTTATTTTTTATGATATTCTTTACATATTAGATGTAATGCGTCTTAACAGATTCCAACGAAATGGAAAATAAATTTATTTCGTGTGTAGATATCACTGTACATATTTTATATAAAGCATAATGGGATTGTGTACTATGTGTGCGACGTTAATGTTAATGTAAAGTTAGCAAATGTAGAGAAAGTGCATTTTCTGCATACATTTAAGATATAATTGTACAAATGCGCGCACCGTATTAACGGTATAAATTTGGCTCGCTTACAGAGTAGCGTGCTTTATCCATATAACCACGTAAGTACATCCGTTTACGCGAATGCGAGAGATTTGTGAGACATAAAGACCTATTTCCGGTGAGAATTTTCATCGTGGGAATATAGACGTTACTTTACCATATGGCTGTAAATCCTGTACATTTCTTGTCACTTTAGCACGAGAAAGAAGAGTGGATATCTTCTTTATGGCGGAAGTAAATGTATTTTTCCGCACGAACGTGACGCTCCGCAACATTTAAGGAATAATATTGTCAACGCATAAAGAAATATCATATAGCTGCAATATACATATAAAATTTGCGTATTCATTTTAATTCTAATCTTATTATATTTTTGCAAAATTCTCGATGTGTTGTGAAATCTTTTTGACGAGAATCTTTTTAGAGATAAAAGTTAAATAATATTTAATATCTTTTTTTTCAAATTTTTAAAACTTGGAAAAAAGATATCAAATATTACAATATTAAAGATAATATTGGCAAATGTCATCTACATATTATCTGGATAGTGCAAATAAGAATTTGTGTGTGCGATGCACATATATACATATAAATATCATTTGTAATAATTTAAAAAAATTAAATTATTTTACATATTGTGTCGTATATATTCGTATAAACCATGCTTTATAACCATCTATATTTTACTAGATTTAGTTATGAATACTACAATACATTTTTGTTAAAAAAAAAAAAATAAATAAATAAACTCTGATTTGAAAAATGTATGGATAAAAAGAAGTATGCGGATTTCGAGACATCTTTTGTAACAGAATAAAATGTTAGAAATAACTCTCGCAAGTACACAAATAAAAATGATTTTGCTAGATTTCGATTTCACGATGCAACCAGAAGCCGCTCAGCCCTACCATTAAGATGCACGTAGCGTTTCGATAAAAATTGCTGCACTATCCAGAAGTTAATACGCAATTATTACAACCGCGCGTTTGCTCGGCGCTCTCAAAGAAGGTGTCTCCGACTGTACGCAATAAGCGTCCTTTTTTTTTCCTTTTCCTTTGTCGCCTTTTTGTCGAGCCCCCTCGCGAGAAAACGTCGGCGGGAGAATACTTTCCCCGGGGAAAGCAGTTTTACGCCAGGAATGCAGAATATTTCCCCGCCGTTCGCGCTGCCGGAGCGAAGCGCGCCGAGTCAGTCAGGTGGAGGAAGGTAGGAAATTATTGGCACGGTCTGGAGTTGACTGGATGTTAATTACTCTATCACTCCACCCACGATCCGCCGGTCTGGCCCGCCAACCGTCCCCCTCGCCACCCCCTTCCCTCCCTCCTTGATTGGTGGCAGCAACCCCTACTCTCGCCCTCTCTCTCGGCTTCATGTGCCGCGCGCGCTCATAATTATGACAGCCCTGCCTCATAATAAGGTAATTTAAACGCATGACTTAGGAGACAGAGCGCGGATATTGGTCTGGCATGTTTCTACCGGCAGTGCCGTCTGTTTCTCGCAGAATCGAGCGTATATACGAGTTCGCACTCTTTACGTAATTATTACAGTAGCTCGCTGAATGTATATATTCGCGAATTTCTTCTCCGTAATACCGTCTCTGCACACACGTATTAGTTATATAACGACGTCTGTATACATAGTATCAAGCTATAAAGAAAAGGAAAATCGCTAAAGAAGACTTTATAATTTTTAAAAAATTATAAAAACCGTAGAGAAAAGCATTCAATTGAGTTTAATAGACAAGAAATAGTTTCCAGTTTTTAACAAGAGATATCGCCTTGTTCACCAAATGCTACCAAATCTATTTTCGAACACTCTGTACAAAAACTTCATGCAATAATATCACCAATTTAGAATTTAAATAAGAGCGATTAATTTTATTATGAGTGAAAATTATCTCGATATATGTATATTTCATGCGAAGAGAAATAAAAATATGATGATGTGAATGAGAAATGGGAATGACTCTCTTCGTATTATCCTCATCTTCCACGAATTGATTCTTTTTACGATCGATCGCGCAGTGCTCCTGTTCTTCAAATCGTGTCTGCAAGGTGCCCGGGTTTCGAGACGAAAGAAAAATGTTTGGTTTGCCTAATGATCCAGCTCACTGCGAGTACTAACGATGATAATCGGTTAATTGCGCGGATGTAAAACTATTACTGAAACATCAACGTTGAGCTAACGTTCGATACGAAGGGATCCGCTTCGTACGACCCAATTTTTTCAAAGCATTTGCGAAGAAATTAAATGTCGGTAGACGAGTCAATTAACTGAAGGTGTCATATAGTAACGAATGTATCTACAGTACAATCGATAAAAAATTACTTGATTCTTTGAAACAGGAAACAAGAAAAAATATAATATTAATGACTCTAACGATAAAAAAAAACATCTTTATATATTCTTTATGTTACTATTGCTGTTGTTACTCAATAATAACATACATATACAATAATTACATACATTATCAGTTATATTGCACAATTTATAGCAATGATAAAAATTGACGTAGCTTGCTTTTACCTAAAAAATTCTTACTTTTTATAATTATTCGCATATTAAGATTTAATAGTGTACATATGCATATACATATATATAACATTGCAAATCTGAAGCATAGTAAACTTTAAGCTTGAGAGAGAGAGAATTTCTTATCGCGCGCGTGCGGCGTTTTTTCTAATATCTTCTGAGTAACGGACGAAGTCGACAATTTCGCGTTATCCGAGTTTCGCCGCGAAACGAGGAGCGAAAAAGAAAGAGAACTGGAAAGAGAAGCGCAATGTACACCGAGGGACGCGGAAACTCGCTTTTTTCTTTGCGCGCAAAACGCACTTCGGTTCCGCGGAGAGTCACTCCGCGAAAATTGTGAAACGAGCGGTTGGTGTTGCGTCCTTCTATCTTTCTCTCGTCCCCACCTCGCTTCTCCCATAATCATTCTTTACTTCTTTTTCCCTGATTCAAGCTCGCGTTTTCTCTCTCCTTCGTCACTTCCGTCTATCGTGTGACGCTCGTTGCACGAGCAGTTTGGCGCTCTTTACGATCAATTACGAGGCTATAGATTCTCAGATACCTAGCTAAGTGTATAGAGACGATATTTCGAAATGGGAGGGAGACGTCGAGATTGCCGGCTATGAGACTTTCGTTTTATACTATCTTTCACTGTGCGTTCTCTCGCCTCTCCCTTCCGTAATATTCTTTATATATGTATGTGTATGTATGTGTGTGTATATATATATATATATCCTTCTTTTCCTCTCTCTCTTTTTCTTCTCTTATACTCATGGTATACCCTTTACGAGAAGACGTGTGCACACGATGAGAAAAATAGGGTCCGGCCGTATATCAGACGAAAACACGACGGTCGATCGGTTATCAGTGAAAAATATTGCGGATCGGCGGTCTTAGGACCGTTCTTCTGCGCTTGACTGTCATCGAATCGACATTTGCGCTATAATTCGTGAACGCGAATAATCGCTCTCTCTCTCTCTCTCTCTCTCTCTCTCTCTCTCTCTCTCTCTCTCTCTCTCTCTCTCTCTCTCTCTCTCTCTCTCTTTCTCTCTCTCTCTCCTTCACTCTTTTCCATTCTATGTCCTCGATGTAATTTTCGCGCTTGCTAAATGATCGGTAGTGGAGATTCGCGCGTGAATGAACCTCGAAATGGGGACTGCGACGCTCGGACAAGCGTGATCGTGTAATTTCAATTTACACCGCGCTCGGTTCTTCTAACAGAGATAAATTAAAAAGTGGCCGTTTGAATATATGAGTAGTCTGAATCGTACAGAGTGGAAGTTGAGAAGAACGTTCATTGTGAAACGCGGCGACACGCCACGAGCGTTACAATAGCGCGATCGTTACCGATCGCTTTTCTCGTTTTATCGGCCTCAATTATTGCAGCCGCAAATATCCCGTCTACGATACGACACTCGCGGCATTCTTACGGGAAACCGAAGAGCCGTTTACGTTGCGACGTTATTTGGTTCGATGAAGCTGCCGTTAACGAGCCCCGACCATTGCTCTGTACGCTGTTCCCTCCATCCCGCACGGAAGTTTCGAAAGCGGTTACACACAACTCCGTTTAGTAATTAACGTAGTCAATGCAGCAAACGAATTATCATACGAAATCGGAATCGAGGCATGAATAATCGGTCTAGAGGTGAGTTAATTGCCAGCACACTTCAATTAACTCCGCCGTGACTTCCATTAAAGGTATCTAACCGCTCTATTAGAGACGCACGCCGAACTCGATGCGCACATATCGAGCTGCGAGGTGCCAGAGTGCTTTCGCAATGGAAATTACTCCCTGGTTCATACAGAAAGTCTAATATATATATATATATATATATATATATATATATATATATATGGTATGCGACGTTGTAAAGAAGACCGGTTCACAATTCCCGGTTTTTTTTGCACGTAGAAGAAAAATCCGGCTCGTATAATTTATTTTTCCCTTCCGTTCAGCGTCAATAAAACGATCGCGCGAAAGCACGTTATTTTTATCGGTTATCTCGCAATCTCGACGATACATCCCCAGTATTCATGGCATTTCTTAGATACACAATGAGTATGGCGAGAGTATAAACCTGTCGTACATATCCAGAGAAGATAAAGTCGGTCATTTTTTCCACCCGCTGGCGCTTTTCTTGCGGAACGAAGTCGATCGGGTCTCAGAGAAGGAAGGAAAGCGAACTGCTGTTGGTCAAACTAATAAAAGACGGCTTACCGCTCCGCGAGATCGGCCATCCCGCACAGCTTGCGAGAACCTGCGACTTTTGCCCCCAAGGTCGAGACAAAAAAAAAGAAGAAAAAAAAAGAAAAATTGCTACTCGAGCGAAGAAGGTCATGCGACGCTGCCGAGGACGGACGGGAAAGCGCGTTGAGAATACTTAGAAAGAGATCACGCGCGTCGTCCGGATAGAGGATAAGTGACAGACAACAGGTAAAAAATTTCGTGAGACGGTTGAAAATTATTTCTCGTATACTCATGTGTTTTTGAATGCGCTATTATTTCTCATTATATTCCACGTTTATAAAAAGCTAAAAATGGCTTTAAAATAAATAATTTTACAGATATTCCGATTTAATCGAATTTTTCTATCGTAATTGGACGCCCGCGAGCGCAGTGCGCTTTTATCGCAATGATTAAAGCTGACTGAAACGCTCGTATATGTATATTCTAATACTTGTTCATGGAGGAAATGCGAGATAAAACATTGCGTAAAAATATCGTGATCGCAGTCATATAAAAGTGTCGCAAGAAGCCGGGAGACGAAGAGAACGCGCGGAGGATCGCCTGCGATTCGTTTATCGGATGCAATTGTCGTTATTTATGTTTGTAAAGGTAATTAACTTATCTGAATGTTCACTACGGGTATATCGCGCGAATTATGGTTCGAGTATTTTTTGCTCTCTGCTAAAATGCTCAATTCACGGATATTCGGTAGTTTTATATTATCGCGTGCGATACGTGCTTACAACAAAGTGTCTAAAGTACCCATTAAAAAAAATTAACAATAATTGCTCATTAATCATCTCATGCGCTCTATACAGATTTATTCAGATTTATGGGTTTATAAAGAACTTTTGAATAATAAATTTTTTAAACGCGTTCTTCGAATTACAACATGAAATTATTAAAGAAGATCTCTACAAATTAATTAAAACGCATTATGAAAATAAATTACAATGTCTATAAGGTAATTTTTAAAAAATTGAATATGACGTAATTAAAAATCTTGTGTAAGAAATTAATATTACATGTTTAGAATTTCACACAAGTGAGATACGAATTATGCAACAGTGCAGAATATCCTGTTGGGTTTTATTCCGTACGATGTGGCACCCTTTGTCTTACGGTAGATGATGACTGAACTTTCCATTAGAGGGCGGAAAAGTGTCCGGGAAAATAGCCAGTTGTTACGGCCGACACCGAGGTTAACAGGCTGGCATAACTTAGCGGGCTTTAACAACACACAACCGGCGGACACGCCGTTGAATCTAATAAAAGTTGGTCAGCGTGAAACCGCGACTTTAACGAGCGTCAGGGATCTTCCTGCGCGTCCACCGAAGGCGGCCGGTTCCAGCTTATTAAAAGCGAAACGGCTTTAATAAACAAGCCGGCCAAAAGATCCATTGTGCAACGTACAACATCGGTTGAAACTAGCTTCGACCGATCCTCTCCATCTGTTTACCCTGAAACGAGCGCGAAAAGCACTCGATAGCGCCAACAATTACATCTCGTCACCCATTTCTCTCCCTTCCCCTTTGCGCAGTATCTCCTTTGGCAGCACTTTGGGAGCAATGCGAATTAACGAATAAATCTCGATAACACTGTAGCATTTGTTGTCTTGAATTCTGTTCTAAAATTTACTACTAATTTCACATATAATAATTTTTTATTAGCAGTAACACATCGTCGTTGCATTAGACGTAGCGTGACTGAGAAAGTAAAATATATTACTGAATACGACAGAATGACTGGTTCGCGTTCAATCACTCAACATTATTCCGTTAACTCGGTGACAGAAAGTAATAAATAATGATCTTTTTATACAGTATTTCGCGCGCTCTGGCTTCGGGCCAGCTTGTTGATAAATCAGAACAGATCGACGCAGAGAAGTAGACGCAGTTAGCAATTTTATCCATGCATAAAATTCTACTCTCCGGCGGTCTTTTTTCGGATAACCTCCGCAAGAACCGGCGGCCGAGACATAATTTTTCGCGAGCCAATTCGCCCCTCGCGCGGCAATAGACGCCATCCGCAAAGTCCGTCTGTCCCCGCATACTGGTTAGATATTATTTTTTCGCCGGCGGCAAGGCAAGAGATAATAGTGGCCACCGAAGCGAACGAAAGCATAACTGTGCCCGATAAAAAGCTTTTATTACCGGCAATTAGGATAAGCTTGTGCAGCTACACTCACTCGCATTTCCCGCGTCCCCTTCGCGACGCAACTGCATCCTCTTTTCCCTTGTCTCCTTTTTGCTTCCCGTCAATCTTTTTTTTTTTTTTTTTTTAATTCAGAACAAAAAATTTCGTTTAAAAATCATTTCACTCAGTAACGATAAATGGCCAAGTAATCACCGGTTATTAGTTCATAATATGAATTATCAAGAATAAATGCAAAGCACATGACAAATTAATCTGTTAAAAAAATGTTAATTTTACAAAAAAAAATTGTTTTTTATTGACATGAATATATATAAATATATATTAGATTCACGATATGTTCGTGGCGTAATACGAAGATTCGACGACATTCGGTTTTTATCTAATGATACGAAATACTTTGTTAAAAAATATCATCGTCGTCTCTTTTCGCGTTTCCTCCACCATTCTCGCCTGAACGAGAGAGCGGTTAGTCTAACTTCGCCCGATTGTAGTTTCTGCTAATCTGCAAAGTGCAGTTATAATAATCATCTCGCGAAACTACGAGAGCGTCGTTTCTCGTGCAGCGGACTGTAGAGAAGCTGCGACTAAAAGGCTCGAAGATGCCGTCGCCGCTCCGTGTGTCTCGTTTATCGCGGTCGTCTCGCCATGTTGCACAGGATGCGTTACGAGACGGTTTGTCCTACGGTGAATGTTGCACTTGCGGCCATACGCGTCCTGCAATAATATTTCTAGCTCCGTTCCCGCGGGATGCGCGAACCGCGACCGAACTTCCCCGGCGATACTTACGGCCCCTGCTTGTCGTACGAATATGGGGGTCGTTTTCGCGGACGAGAAGGGTGATAAAGGTTGGAAATTTTATCGGGGTCTCCGCCTAAGTAGGCCTTACCGGGCTAATTATGAGACGTTGTACGTGTAATAATTCTGCGGTGGGTTGCATCGAGGCTGTACCGTGTTAATGATCTACTCTGCAGATTTCTGACATTTAATCTGACTTATCTCGACGGAATAACAATAACTTTGATTTTACTCTGATTTAGTCAAAGCGTTCATTTTTATTGGGTTTTATTTTCGTATTATATCTCTCTTTGTTTCTCTGTTTTTATCTTTTTCTACTGGAAATATTGTCAGCTCTCTCTATCCCGATCAGATATTAATTCCATGATTCCACTTGTTATTCTGATAACGATGCTATCATAAAAATGTGTTTTAAAAATATTTTTTAATTGAAACAATCGAAAAGTATAAAATAATCCGCTTTCGCGATTTTTTTTGCCAAGCTCCGTCATATTTCTCTTCTGTTAAACGATCGACAATAGCGATTTCGTCGAAAATCTGGCAGATCTGCTCGTTATACAACGTGCTAATTTCGCTTCCGCGCAAATTAAACAGGATTTTCAAGTGATGAAAGCGAGCGTAGTTTCAAACGAATCTCTACAAATGACACTTTCCTCTTTGTCGTACATTCTTCCGACCTTATTACGCGTCTCCCCGTCCCTCGTCCCTCGTCGATTGCTTTAGCGTCGGCTCGGGGATGACTCGCAAGGGGAGGAATCGCAGTTATCGTTTGGCAGGGACGCCAAACACGTTGCGCGCGCACCACTTTAACGCGATGGCTACGTACGAGCCTAATGGCTAGACGAGCCATGATAGCGGCGGGTCGTAGTTAGATGAGGGTTAACCCGAGAAGATGAAGCACGACCGCGAAGCTCCTCTCGAGATCTGCATATCGCGGGAGGCGAGGACCCTACCCTCCGCGTTTTGGAAAACGCAGACAACGGTAATTCCCGTTGTCCTCCTTTGCATATCACGACTTGTACCGGCGCGGAAAGTGTCTTTCCCCCGAAAAAGACACTTGTGCTTGTAAACCGCCAGTAGTACCGGCTCTTTAAGTGTGTCTAATAGGGCGGGAAATTGTCGGACGCGCCGAGGCGCGAGACGCTTGTTCGCTGAAGTTGAGAAGATTTCCGCTTATTTCCAGCAAAGCCCGGTGAAACTTTCGAGAGATAAAAACAAGTGAAAACTGTCAAATATGGAGCATCTAATCGTTAAAGAGCGCGAAAGAAAACGAGAGTATCATTGAAGAATGCTTGTGATAAAAGAACGCTTGTATTTATATCTTTCTATATATATTATATATATATATATATATATATATATATATTAAAAATCGAGAATAGATTCTTTACTTTAACTTTGAAATAAAGATTTTTATAAAAGAGAGTATCAAAGGAAATCACTTTATTGCAACTTTTTCATTTTCAATGACTTAATCAGTAAAAGCTCCTGGAGATAAAATTCTGTTAAAACAAAGAGTCTACTTGAGTTTAAATGAGAAATAAAGTTTGGCTCTCCGCGTTTTCATTCTGAAGTTTACAAGATCGCGAAAGGATCTCAATTTTTCAACAACCCCTAACACAAATTACTCACACTCGCGGATTATTCGAGAAATCAATCTCTTTTCAAGCATCGATTGTTTCCGACGGAGATATTAATGATATTCGGATAATTGACATTAGTTAATAGTGAATGATGTCAACTCGAATATTATCGGTCAAGTAGCCAGATTCCACTTTCGGCAAAGCGGTTTTCGTCACATTCGGGATGGGCTTAATGCGAATATGAGCGGGTAAACGATGCGGAGGTATTCGTCGTTATAGCGAACGGTACACGGGCCCCTTCCAAGCAAACCGCAACCTCTCGTAACTTCATTTGCCCCCCGTAATACCGTGGCCACCGTAGTATAACTCCTGCAGCTCGTGATAGCCGAATATATTCGCGCTCCCCCGCGCGCACGTATCTTAAGCTGGTTTAGAGGTAGAGAGGTAGATGGTAAGCTATTCATGCATTGTTCTTGCTGATGGTTTATTGATATTACGCGTAGTCCCGCATTCTACGGCAGAGGTATTAAGGTACGGAGGATTCGTGCACGTGTTAATCTGACAATCTCGTGAAATTGATCTCATTAACACTCACTCTGAGTATTACTCCGCGTGCGACTAAAAACACGAGCAAAGATTGCAGGCAATTTGACCATATTAGATAATCTAAGCGCGTTTGTTTGTAAACTTCGTATATTAATCTTGAAAACTCGGCGACGCAAAAAAAAAAAAAAAAAAAAAAAGGCTATTCATCTCGTAAGACTTGAATCTGGATAACTCGTGAAGGAGATATGAGATTACTTTATCCAGCTTCCGGAACATCTGTTCGGAATTAGGGCACGTCCGTGTCCGGAGCTGAAGCGTGATTTATTTCTCGGTCCAAGATTCTGAAAAGCGTCGTTCTGCCAGCGTTACGTTACCGCGACAGCGCGTTTAAAGGAGCCATATTTTGCAGAAACCGTGCCCGGAAGATCGACCCCGAAGGCTGACCGTCTTTCTGAATCCTGCGGGGAGAGGAAAGAAATGCAAGCGGAAGGATATCGTCGGGCTGATCTCCGGGAATTGATATATATCATTCTGAAACTCGCTAGCAACGTCTCTACAAAATCGTCTTTTGTTCTCAGAAACTAACGTTTAGCTCGCGAAAAAAAACACGTCTGGCTTGGCGTGGTTGTCCTGATAAACTTGCTTTGATATAAATTGAATGATGTATCTTGTTCGGAAGATGACATTCCCTGCAAAAGGAGATACGCGTTTATTTCAATACTTTGATGAGCTGTCGCTGACGAATAGCTCCTTGGTTAGAAAAAAAAGATTAAATGTATATATTAATTAAACAAAAATAAGTAAAAGGTATTTTTATGAGACAGATTAGATTGAAAATTATTTAGGGAATTAACAGATTAAATCGCTTGATATTTTTGCGCAAATAGAATTTGAATATAAAGAAGCATTTTGTGTTTTCAAAACTCGGACAGCATAAATGTTTTTAAAAGTGTTCTCTTTTTATCATATTATTATTATCATTATTATTAATATTATATTTTTGAAATAATAGATCAATAACTGTAAGAAAAGCATTAATCCAATATTGATGAAAGAGGTATATGTAATATTTATAAAAATAATTTTTCATGAAATACATGATTCTTTTATGATTAATCAGAAAATAAAATTCCTATCATATACATAATAGAAGGATGTGTTATGTGAAGCGCGATAAATTTATTTTCCCTTGAAGAAGAGACACGCTGCGAAGATGAGGCGGGCATTAAAGCCAAGGATAAAGTAATACGATAGCCAGGCTACGTAACCGCACAATCAAACTGTTTGCGGAACGAAAGCGCTACTCTCGTGCCACGAAACCGAAGGTACACTTTCTATGTGCCGGAGAATTTATACTCAAACTTAGGTTCCTTCCTATACTATCCGTTCCCTGGCTGCGCTATTCGTTTACAGTTTGCAGTCAGACACTAAATCTATCTGCACAGCTAGAGAGATTCCGCTGAGCGCACGTAGGCCACTATATTATTCGATGCAAACGCTATCATACCGATGTCTTTGGAAACAATGCAACTTCTTTTGTCCTACTGAATAAAACTGTACTCTTCTGACGATAAGTTATAAAATAAAACAAATGCCTTTGCTCTTATTTAAGTCGTTAATAATTTAAAACAATAAAGTCTAAAAATTTGAGAACACAGAGAAACAATAGTATTGTATTTTGACGCTGTCAAACAAATAGAAAATAGATCAAAATAAACCTGAACGAAACAGCAAAGTTGATCGAGTTTGTTGTCAAGAATGCATTTACATATTTTCGCAATTTTGTTTTCAACAAAAATTGCTCTTGATTTGCGAGGAAAAAAAAAACATTGCGCGTGCCGGCCAATAATTACCGAATGCGTAATATCGAAGCATCGAAAACGAGATGTCGCCGGTTTTCGAAATAGATTTTTGATGGAAACGTATTAAAATCTCGGGCAACCGATCGCGTGAATAGATGAATACCCTTGATCACCGCGGCACATTTCGTTCCCATCCCGCGCGCTACACTCCTATATCCCGTGGAAAATCCTTTGAAACAATCGACGCGTGAAAAATCTGCGGGCACTTTTCCCAACGGTTCGTGAAAACGAAGTGACCGAGTAGTCGTTCCAATGGATCGAAAAAAAATGGATCGGAAAAAAGAACTGGAAATCTTTTATAATGGGAATTTATATTCTCCGACGCCGAATATATACTATTTAATACCGTATTATCATTTCATCCTCATTGCTGTCTTCGCGCGAAGAGAGAGAGAGAGAAAGACAGGCGATGCGAAATCCGGTTTGAAGCGATTAAAGTGTACGATTAAAAATAATCCGATATCACGCGGATAATGACAGATCGCGCAAACACAACGCGATGATCGGTCGATGATTATAATGGCGGGCGCGGGGCGATCATTAAAGCGTAACTCGGTCGTTTCGTCGCCTGCCGTCGATATATTCCTAAACCTATTTGCTACGTACACGGGCCGGTGGCATCGGTTACATTATGATCGTTAGAAAGGTCGGCGGCAGAACGGGAGAGCGGGGAGAGCTCTTCCATTAATTTGACATCGGCCTCGTTAATTGTGCTATAATAAACGATGGTGAAATGAAATGTAGACAATCAATTTATTCTGACCGTTTCGCCATTTATTGTGTCCGAAGGATCGTTACCGTTAACATATCGCACGGATAACAGGCTCGTTTCGCTAGATATTTGTGCACGTGCAAACGTTGCCTGCACGTGCGTTCTATATTCCTGAAAAGTCATTGATTAAGTCAGCACAGCGTGGATATTATCTTTTATAGTCTATATCAAAAGTCTACACCAACTCATCATTTTTTCATTGCTGGAAAAGAGACAGGAAGAGAGAAAAAAAATACGATTTATCTATTTGTGTATTCGTATAATTTTTAGAATTCGTATACAAATTAATAGAAGAGTATGCCGAGATATTTTATAGACATTGGCGCGAACGTCATATTTTCTCTTCCCGAGATAAAAGTAACGTAACATTTGACATTTATTAGGCAAATAGCGGATATTTGCGGATGATCGATTTAAAGTCTGGCTCGCAAAAACATATCTGGACTTGTGCCGGAATATTTGCGCAATGTGCATGTCGCAACATTTCGCGCACATTCTGAAATGTACAGCAGCACAATTAATCACCCCATCTCGAGTCACGCTCGAGGAAGTTGCATCGCAAACGCGATGCAAAATTAAAATTTTGTAATCCGCTGGCATGTTGCAGTTGACGACTACGTATTAAATGGTTACGCAACCAGTACCTGTCGCGTTATACGGACTATATACAGACTATGTTGCAATTTATGCAACTATGTTCTTTCTTTCGGCTCGCCATTGTAAACGCGAGCCCTTTAAATTTTAAAACGGCTCAACTCCGACGAAAAAAAGGGACATTGACGTAATTTAGCATAAGAGATTGAATAAAAAAATTCGGCGCGATTATACGCCGTCACTTTTTTATAATTTCAATTACCATATTGACATTTGCATGCCGATATCACGTATCAAAAAGAAATAGAATGCGCGCGCGCATTCGCTGTATCGCGACATATTATACACGTGGGAGAAACGATACATTACGTTTAAACCAGACGAGATTAATGTCCGCCACTGCAATTGAATGCAAAATTTACTATTCGCGCCGAAGTATCGTCCAACTCGGCCGTAATTTACATACGCACGCGCTAGATCTGCGCGATATCGAAGGTAAAAAAAAAAAGTGGAGAAAAGCACAGCGATATTAGTTTTCCTTTTCATCGTGAAAAGCGGGATTTGAGGTAACGCACTCTCTGTGTGCTCTTCAATTAAACGCTGGCATATAACAACGCATCGGATATGTCCGAAAAAACCTTTTATCCGTATTAGAATTGCGGGGGGATATTTTGAGAGAAAAAGAGATAGTGAAGAGGGGGGGGGGGGAATAGAGAAGTTCCGTCGCGCGAATGCGTTGTCGTGCGTCGCGATGCCGAAAGTGAAAATTCGAGGCTACTTAATTACGGCCGAAGATGCTAAAAACACAATCGTTAATTCCGTTTGAAATTGCGACGGGACATATCGGATATAATTCATCTTCCTTCTCTGCCATCTCTCCCGTTCGCCGGTGTATGATGTTTTACGAGGTATGCTCATCGTATGTATATACATACATATATATATATATATATATATATATATACACACACACACACACATATATATATATGTATATATCGTGGCACATATTTATCGTTGCGCAACTATCCTTAACCCTTATCCGAACAACCTATTTTCTAAACTTAAACGCGCAATTTTTATTTTTTAACAGTCACATTACAAAAAAATATTACACATACATAGATATATTTGTTTATACAATTATATAAAAATTATATAAAAAATTTTATAAAGTTTAAAATTGATTTCAAGAAGCAATTTCAATTTAAGTTCTATTCATGGAGATATACTCATATATATCGACTGCACGTGTTACGATTGGATATCTCAATTGAAACTATATTTGAAATACTGTTTGAAATATCTATTTGAAATGATCATGGCTAATTCAAATATGTATCTGCAAATATGTATCTTAAAAAATTTTAAAGATACTAATATATATAAAATACATATAAAATAATATTTATATGGCAAATATTTCATTTCCTATTTTACAAAGATTGCCGTTGAAAAAATAAAGCAAAATTGCATCATATTTCAATAAAAAAATCTTTAAATCTACTTGAAAGAAAAGAATTTCACGTTTAAAGTCATTGAAACTTTCCTAAAACTTTCTTCACGCTACTGCGTTCTCTCTCTCTTTTACACTCTTATTTTTCACTATTATTAAATTTCGAGTCAGTTTTCTCTCCATAGTAACAATGATGCATCGCGACGTTAGTACTTTCTTTAATGTATAATTTGTGTTATTTCGTTACTTATTATAAGCTGTGTTTATTACAAATATAATTCTCTATTCATATACACTTAATTTTATAACTATCTTGAAGCTCGTTAAGTTAAAAAGTATCTCGTATCTCTATTTTTTTTCATTTTCAAGTTTTTAATGATATGTCACTGTGCACGATGCGGAAACGTGCACGAGTTACGAAACGCTGAGCGAGCTGCGAGAAGGTTGAACGTAAAACACTCTACTCAAAGTTCAGCAGGATCCCTCTGAAGCGCCCCTCAATTAATTACCGAACGGGGAATCGAAAATGCAGAAAGCCAGATCGTTTGCTCGGCTTCATCCGTCAAACGTTTCGAAAAGTTTTATTATCAAGACCGTAGTTAATGCAGTTTAAACCTCGCCCGTTCCGCCGAGGTGCCGCGAAAGTTTCACCATCAAGCTAACTATTACAAGGTAGAAAACGAGATCCTCCAAGGACAGCCGCTCGCAATGGGAAAACGAGCGGGGGTGAAAAGAGAGGAAAGAAGGAGTAAAGCACCGTCGTCGTTGATTCCTTTATTTAGGACAAGGACTTTTATCACACCCCGCGACGACTCGAATCGCGAACAATTATATTAAGCTCTCGTTCACGGTTGCGCAATTTTGCGCGAAGAGAGAGAAAAGGGACTGCACTCTCTTTCCCTCTCTCTCTCTCTCTTCGTAAATTTACTAAAACGAGTTCGTCTTCCTTACAACGCTCCGGGAGGAAAATTACTTTCGGATTCGTACTTAAGTGAGGGAGCCGGATATACTGGGTTCTTATCCATGACGCTGATATTTGTGTGTCGCCGCGATGCGCGATTTAAATCAATATCGTATTACTAGACGAATGTTATATGTATGTATAAGTGAATGTAATACGTCAGTCAAATTACTTGTGGATCATATTATACGCTAGCCCCGATCGAGCAAACTGCATAGCTTCGAAATTATCGCATCACCGCTCGCGGATTTATCGAAATTTGTTGCACCGGCTGCGCTTTATTAATTTCGTTTTCCACGCTGAAGCGTGCTGGCTTCTTGCGAGGGCGGAATTACGCCTCCTTGCTCATTTTTTTAAGCTTTGTGAATAGCTGGCTATTTCTATTAAAATCGTGATGGAAATGGAAATCAAACAAGCAGAAAGCTGAAATCAGATATATGACAGACAGAGCTATGAGCGGTACAACCTAGACAGATTTTTCTAGCAAACCATCGGTCGTTATTCTAATAATTATATGTAATAATTATATGAGCAGTTGTAATAATCATCCATGTAATAACATAACGCGCGTCTGATTTTTAAAGCAAAATTGTTCCATCTCGGCAATGTACAATGTACAGAAGAAGAAACTAGAGAAAAAAGTAATATACTATATGAGATTTCAATTATGTTATTTGTTATGTATCATATATTGTATATATATGTATAAATAATAAATGTATATTAAAAGAGTAAAAAAAGAAATATTTAAACAATATTAATTCTGATTATATAAAAGCATTGTAATTAATCTCCCGCTAATATCTACAATAATAAATTTATTATACCATGCCTGCATGAAAACGTCAATTCAAGGAAAATAGATATCACGGTTCACTTAAGAAGAATCTAATTTAAGTTATGGATCTAGGCAGCGTAAATAATTATGAGGCAGATGACTTTAAAGGTTATAAAGGTGAAGCTTGCCGTCGCGTCTGCCGTCAAGAGTAACGTGTCAAGTCAACTCAACTTAATCATTAAGTAAATAAGCTTAGCGTTTAGCTTACGTGAACTGGGCGCCAACTTTGCTTAATAAATTAAAGTCCAGAGTTCCATATACACGAGGCGTGAAGTTTCCACGCGAGAAAGAGCGATCACCTCCATCAAAGACGGTAGGCAGATTTATGATTGGGCGAGAATCGCTTCGTATAAATAATGAAAACGCGCAACGGCACTTAGTTTAACGCAAACCGAAATTGCAAATCCGTGTCTGCCGCGGCGGCGCAGCATCATCAAAGTTACATTCGCCCCCTTCCACAGCATTCGAAAGTATTCGCGATAAACCCATAAAAACCCTCCTTGGTCCACTCGATTTTTATTTCCGTCGTCGTCGTCGGCGTCGGCGTCGTCGTCATCGTCGGCGTCGTCGGCGTCGACGTCGACGACGACGGCGTCGGCGCGCACGCATCCTCGAGCGGCGATTTATCGCACGCGTGTTTACCTCCGGAGCGCATCCGTACCCTCACCGGTGCACAACACGCGCATACCTATGCACATATAAACTCTCGTCGCCAATCGCGTTCACGTGTGGATACACACGCATACACGCAGGACACCCATCCACCCATCCAGCCACCCGCTCATCGCCCATCCGTGCACGCTTCCACAATTTTCGAGTGAAGGCACGTATATATAGGCGCACGCGCACACACACGCACACACACACACACACACACACACACACACACACACTCACTCACACTCACTATATATATATATATATATATATATATATATATATATACGAAGGCAACGCCGAGAGATACGGCGAGGGTGAATTTCCTGCGAGCATGCGTACAGCTCGCGAAATGACGACGGTAGGGTGGAAATCGCGGAGGTTCGAGGATACGAACAAGGGTGACACCCTGCAGTCTGACGCGGGACTTCGACTCCCGTGCTTCGCCGGGGAATGAAGTAACCAGTCACGATTCTTGGACTCGCGACTCGGAGAGAGAGAGAGAGAGAGAGAGAGAGAGAGAGAGAGAGAGAGAGAGAGAGAGAGAGAGAGAGAGAGAGAGCCGTGAATTCGCTCGGAAGTCATGCGCGAGATGGAGATTCGAGAAGAGAGTCGTGACAAACGCGAAAAATCTTAATCGCTTTTCGCGTTTTCGTACGAATTGTTAGACCAAAGTCGACAAAGAAGATACGTTCTCGACGGAAACTTTACGAAAGAAAAATACAAGGGACAATCTTACATCCGCAGTAAGTTAAGAGGATCACGTGTAATGCGACTTCTCTTACGCGGAAAGAGAAGTCTATGATAGAATTGATTTCAGCTAAGAGACTCAGTTTATTTTCCTTATTTTACGATACTTTTGCACGTTAACGGATTCGTTGAAAGACTTAAGTAGAAAAACAAAAGTCGAAAAGCCGTGGTCGTGTTTTCTTCCGTTCGGTTACGAGGTGTACGAAATTCGATTACGGGGAAGCGCATCGGAGCGGAAAGGTTCCTGTCGATCGCACGTCGAGGATGTCGAAATATAAATTGGAGTACGTTGATCTCGGAGAGTAGTCATCGTGCGGCGAGTGTTTCGTTAATTAACACGAGATCGGAGAAATAGGGGAGGCGCAGGAGCCTCAATACTACACAGGAACGTCGCGGAAGGAGGAGCCCGGAGGGAGAGACAGAGTCAGTCACGGTAAGTCGATTACTTCGTGGTCGATGATCAAACGTCGCTTTCATTAGCCACGGTCTCGGTTGCTGCGGTTAAACATTCCCGACACTCTCGTCAACCAACCTTGAATCAAAGATTCCATTACACGGTAGAATTAAACGCTTGTTTTCACGCGGTTTTATTTTTTTTTACGTTGCAGTAAAAATCCCGAAACGTGATACAACCGTGTAAACTCACTGTAAACGTGTTTCGATATCTCTTAATGTGATAATTAATACCGTTAATTCTAAGAGCGAGAGAAAAAACTCGGATTGAATGACATATCAACTAGGACGACAGATGTAGTTATTTTTCTTCGTTCCTCTTTTTTTTTCTACTGCCGATATTGGAAAACGAATGAATCGATCGTCGTCGCAATTGTAAATTAACTTTCCGAGAGCAGATCATTCCCTAATGCATTTTTAAACGCGCGATATTGCATCAGGAATGCAGTGTACCTGCAGGAATTGCGCGTAATCGAAATTCCGCTGAATTCCAATTCGAAATTTCGCATTCGAAAGTATCAAAGACGCATTGTGTTCCATCCTACGCTATCGATTCAACGCGCAGCTTCGCACAGTTTTCGAGGATCGCGACTCAAATCGCTCCATCATTCGTCGTTCGTCGAATACCTCGGCAAATAACGGCGGCGACAGTCAAACACACAGAGAGGAATCTGGTCGACTCTACGACGCGACGCCCGCCGTCGGCGTCGAGACGGCTCGTATCGACTTCCTACTCTAGAGAAAGAAGCCGCGTCCTTTCTCTATCTCCGCGACTTCCTCTATCCCACCCGCCGGCACTTTATTCGGGATCAAAGCTTTCTATCCGACGATTGCAAGTGCTCGGGCGGGTGTAACTTTACATCTCGCCGAACTTTCACAGCGCGCCGAGATCCAAACGTAATTCCAGCAGTCTTACGACGCACAGCGCACTATATCAACGTATCCGTATTATGTAACGACTTTTAATGCGCCGTAACTCGCAACTTGCGCAACTAGATTCCGAGGATTTATGGAAACTTCGGACTAATTAATGATCACATAATTATCACGAGACGTTAATTCGCGTTTGTTCGACTTCTTTGATTCGCGTGTCCAATTTTTTCTTTTATATTTACATAGAGGTAAATTTACGCGTAAAATTTACGGCGAAATAACGATTATTTTACTAACTGTTGGAAACAATAACAATACGAGATAGGCGACGCAAATCCGAAATATAGTCCGTATAACACTAAACACATCATAACTTTAACGTGTATTTTTGTACAGAGCAATGTAAACTCAAACAAGAATTTATTGTTCGCGCGGAGAATATAAAAGAATATAATTTTTTTATAGTCTGTGAATTTTCTATTTTCTCACAAAAATCTGTTTTTAAAAATAACTGTGGTGCATTTAGTATAAATAACATGATTCATAAAAATATTCTATTTTTCATGGCAGAGACGGAAACAAATATATTTAGTAAGATTATACCTTGCGAGAGTTAATGACTCATTTAGTATATCAAATTAAAAAAAAATCTTTCTATATAACACGTTCACATTGTACATGATTATAACAGCAAAGCAGGGTCAAGTCTTTTTTCACCGAACACCCAAGATATCTTACATAATAACTTCTAACTCAATCCAACGTCCGACTGATAATTTGCGATCGACTTCGTAACAGGAGAATTCGTAGTTTGGCGAAATTTGAGACCGTTACAAGGCACAAACCACTCGGCCGAAAGCCTTAATTCGATTCTCGCAGCTCGAAAAATCCGTTCTCCGCGAGATACGGCCACCCTCATCCACCCTCATCCGTCCTCTATCGATCGTTTCGCGGGGAGAACGTCTTCGTTGGCATCTTTGTCGTCATCCCGTCCATCTCCGTGCGGCAAAACGCTCGCGGAAGCACTTTCTCGCGCCATCGAATCTCGAGGACCACGATTTACGACATAATTTCGATCGCTCCGTACCGCGTAATAACTCGCACCTTGACGTAATATTGCAGGCGAACAGTCTCATCTCGAAATTTGTAGAATCGTTGTCAGTCGTCCATCCGCATGAACGCGTTTTATAGTCGCACTTTTATGCACAGGGTATCCCGCGTCTTTCTTCATTCGATTGATTTTAAATTCCTCCTCTTATTTTCAGTCGATAATTCACTCGAAATTTTTTCCCATCTAAAAAGGATCTATCCATTAAAACGATAAAAATGAAACGTCCTATATATTTTCATGTTCTCCATGTAATCTGCAGATTTTAAACTTTTTACATCTTTAATCTGATTTAAATTTCTCTAATCATTCTTTTTCCTATTCTAATTTTTGTAATTTTTCTTTAGTTATGAGACGACGCGCAAACCTACGATTAATTGCAACGCGTTAACGTTTTATGGTTGATTCTGTGGAAAGCGTTCTTCGTTAAGGGCTCGCTATCACACCCTTTCGATCTGCCTGACAAAGTAGCTGGGGATGCGACTTCACGCCTCAACAGGCTCTTCCACCCTCGACGAAAATCGTCAGGCACAATTTCACTTGATAAAAGTCACCGCTAAATGCACGACAGGAGGTAATTTTTAACGCGAGCAAGCCATTACAAGAGATTTTGTTCCGTAATATTGCAGGGATGCTTCATTGAAAATATCCTTTGTAATAACCTCAATTTTTTTATAGCAGGGTGAAAATTAAAAAAAAAAATTTAAATACACATATTGCTATGTGTAAATTTGAATTTTTAATTGGAAATTCTTGAGTTTTTTTGTCAGCAGTCTATACTTTGCAAAAATTATAAATTATTATGAAATGAAATATAGATTATTTATAAAAATGTCACTATAATTTCAATATAATTTCAGTAACTCTATAACGTCAACGGTTATGGACTCGTTTAATTTCATATATATATATCGTAATGTAAACTGCAAATAACGTAATTTTTCCGCTTTTAACATTAATATAAATAAATGGAACGTTATTGTTCGTTAAAAACAGCTATATTTCTTTCACTATGAAGTGTTATTAATGTTACATATCCCTTTCATCGTATGAAATTTCTCTCTCTAATGATATAGAGCTAAATTTCCACATGAATCGTGTAATATAAATCTTTAATAATAAATAAAATATTTATGTCAACTAATTTATAATATGGCACTTTGGCGTTTATCAAATTCGATATACGGTACTACGAAAAGTTCCTAATGTCATAAAGCTGAAGTTAGAACATTAAATACAATTGTCTGCGAGCAGTTGCTACCCACTTTGCTTCAGTCGCGCAAATTTGGTTAGTTCACCACAAAATGGTTAAATTCCTCGTTTAAAAGTCTCTCGTGCACATTTCCTTGCTGCCTGGCTTGTTGGGCAAAGGGTTGTTATCGTACCCTCTCGATCTACCCTGCAAAACTAGCTGCGGATGTAACTTCGCGCTTCATCGAACTTCCTCTAAAGGGCACGAATCCCCGACGTAATTTCAGTCGGAAGCAACCACATCTTAATATGTATTATATATAGTGACTTTTAACGCTGGTGAAACATACAGTCACAATGAAAAGTTTCGCTCAATATATAAAGTGCTATTAATATAAGAGACTGCGATCTGTATATAATCCAGAAGTTAAATTGAACACATTATTATAGTATAATATTATATTATAAAGATGTGATTGTGTTTTAAAGATGTGAGTTATTTATTGTAAAGATGTGACTTTTAGAAATATTTTGATATTTATCTAATAAGAAATATTTTGATGTATCTAATAAGAAATGCGTTCTCGCGTTAAAACGTTTCCCTATAAGTTATATATGTATATAGCTCTACAACGATAAAATAGAACACCGAGAGAAAGATCTTGAAGTTCTTAAAGTTATGCGTATCTCTAATTAGAATGTTATCGTTCGTTGGAAGATATATTCAGTCAAATATAAATGAGTAATTTAACGTGGTTGAAGGAAGTACAAATTGTTTGAAACATTTAATTCAACCTGTGCACCATAAATATCCGCGAATGTCTGTATTTTCCTTGTTATAATATTTCGGTTAATTACGCGATATTTTAACCGTGTGGTAACTTCGCTTTTATCGTTGTTCCTCTTCAAAAGTTATCCGCGTAAGTTTCACTCAACGTACGGCATGATGTAAAGACACAAACTTCATGAGGACTTTGTCTCTCCAATAAAAAGACAAGTTTGATGTATGACACGGGAGAAATATCGATGAGACAAGAATTATTTGAAGTTTTTGATATTTTGTATATCAAAGTGTAACTTTTTTTAAACAATTTTAAATTTTACATCCCTTTAGAAACAAGCACGATATCGTTAACTTTGCCTCGCTACGTGAAAATATTTATGATATAAACATTAACGAAAATATTCACGCGCAAAGTATCGCGCTCCATCTACTTTAAAGATGCATAACGGAAATACGGATCAAGGGCTTAAAATTATTCCTTGAAAATTGGACGCAATGCGCGAGTGACTTCACAAAGCCATTATTCTCGAATAAGAACTCCGCCAAGTACAAACTTCATCCGCACAATACTTCTTGAAGCATCACGGAAATTTATTCCTCAAAATCCACAACCGACAGACTGTACGACGATCTCCTGACAGTATTTAATGTAGATTGTTGGCCCACTTTTTACGTTGCTTCAAGATTTCGTGCGCGTGGCAGGGCACAGAGATTGCGATAAGAGCAAAGTTTCGTGACTTCTCTCTTGTTTGTGTAATTTATATATTCGTATGTTGGTAATTTTTTGATTTGGAAAGTTACCGCGAAACACGAAGGGCTGATCCGATAAAATCCGTAATAAGACGATAGACGTATGAATCGTAGTAAGTTAATTGTAAGAGATAATGAAGGATTCCGTAAATTTCTTCTTCGCATATCACACATTGAACTCGTAATCGAAGTTAAAAGTTGTTAATTTGAGATGTAATCGGTCTTACTGTGTTGCAAGTCGAATTATACGTATTTTATTCCACGTCGATGCAGTGCTCGCAAGAATTTCACATTTCGAATATACAAATTGATTTCGTCAGAATTCAGAGAGATGTTCTGCGAGAGAAAATATTTTGATAGTATTATTTATTCAATATATAATTTAAGGAAGAATAATTACGGTAAATAATTCATATTCAAAATTCACAATGTAAATTAGAATCCTTTCAGTGCTACGTCGTATAGAGATATATTCTTTATAATCATAATTTCAAGAGAAATCGCGCGCATCTCTTGAAAAAGAGATGAAAGAACAGCATCCTTTCTAACATTTCGCACACAATGTGTAGCGTGAAGGGTTAAAAAGATGCAGTTCTCTCCCGTGTTATCATATTTCTACGGATATTATTTATTACGCAAGCTGTGCGACGCGGTCTCGTAAAATATGCGTGACACGCTAAATAACGACTGCACTCTTGGAGGTCATTGTGTAAGTGCTTATATACGACCGGCTGACGCGAATACTTTTTGTCCACGGATGTTTTATACGCAGTGCTCATTACACAATCCCGTCAGGCGACAGACTCATGCGAGTCGTTAAATTGCATCCGCGTTTACCAAAAAAGGGTTCGTACAACTATTATAACCGAATATCCTTATTTCCGTATTGCTCTTCTGCAAGCTTCGCAAGCGAAAAATATACATCTTCAGTATATTTCTCTTTTCGCACCAAAAAAATAAAAGTTTTTAAAATCTTTGTTCAAAAGTGTAATTTACTGCAAAATTTGCGCGATTACTTCTCTTTCTTAAATATATTTATTATAGAAAATATACATCCGTAAACTTTTAATTCTTTTTTTGCACCCTACATCCTTATTGTTTATAATTAATATTCAAGCGCATTTAAATTCTTTTAAAACAATATTTATATATTTCTTTCAAGAGTAATGTCAAAAGTCCCGGGATTTTCTTGCAATAAAAAAAAAGATTAATGTTTGAATCAAAATATAAACAAAGAATATATAAACACAGAACTTATCCCATCTTACTTATCGTTTACTTTCAGCATTTTTAATTCTACGCTAACTTTGACTTAACAATCTCAATAAAATGTAGAAAAAGATCGATTTATCAAAGTCAGCAATTGAGATAATCACGGTGAATTCATTGTACCTAACTTTCGGGATGGACGAACGAGCTATGCTGTCGAATCGCATTCGACCCGCGCGAAATCTGATTTTCACAAATTCGCTCCGTAGTAGTTGCTAGACGGAGATATCCCGACACGGAAGAACCCACGAAATTCGATTTTCGCGATTTGTGTACAGGTCATCCGCACTAAAAGCGTGAGCTGCCGAGTTAGCGAATATGCGCTCGAAAGGAAAGGAAATTGAGGAAGATATCTCTCGATGTATAAATCATATCTATCACCTTTTACTTATATATACGAGAACAAATATATTTAATGAAACACACTGTGGTCTCTATAAATCCTTCAAACTAAGAGCTAATAAGTTAAACCTGGCTGTTTATCTTTTTTTGTCTTTTTGATCTCTCCTATAACAACAAACGACTTAATATGATATACAAAAACTAAGCGATATTGGGAAATAAAAAAATATACATGCCCACATATGTAACGCTATTAACAAAGAAAGCATCATAAAATAATGTAGAAATTTGTTAATTACTTTAGTGCATAAAAATTCATAATTCTATCTGTAAATGACAAATCTTATAGTTATTATTCCGGATTAATCTAAAATGTATTCATTATGTATCAATATTATAACGTATCTTGCCGATCCGCGCGGCTCACTTTAAACTATAATTTTCAAACTGACAAGCATTGTGGCACTATACACTATACGTGACATATGTGTTAAGCATAGTTAATGCCTAAAATTAAACACAAATTTCCTCTAAGAGTTTAATTATGTGAACTATTGAACACTCATATGTTGACCCTTTCGTGTTCGTACGCGTCACTAAATCGTCGGCCGTGTTCATACGAAGCATATTAATTACGTCGTGATCGACCACACGATTCTGATCCAGCAATTACGTAGATTCATCTCGTCACTCGAACCGCGATGGCTCGCATCGCCGACTCTCGGGAATCGTTAACCACTCCGAAACCACAACTATATGCAAAATTCATCGCCGTACTGTTAGAGCGTTTCCTCTCCCGCCGTTTATTTTCACTTTTCCGCAGAAATTCCTATCGAGGTTCTCGAGGGTGCTCGACTCTACCGTTGAAAAATAGGCCAATTAAGACAGAATGATGTGAACGGGAATAGAAAGGATCGTACGCTATTAAGGTATAATATCCTTCAGAATTTACCGCGTTAATGAAGCACGATTTTATGTTCGATTACGCTTATTGTAGTCAACTTGAATCGAGAGAGGTTCTCTTAAACAAAAATAATGATGATTAGTAAAGTCGTGATATAAATTATATACAGAACGAGACGCAGCGGTTCTTCGGCGTTCATCCTCGCGCAAAGTATTTAGCAGAATGTTCCATTTAAAAAACGCACGTACACGTACACGTACATACATATACGCACGAAGATATCGGAAAATATTATACCGCAACAATTACGAGGCGAAGGCGTAAATAAAAAGCAAATATGGCGATGCGGCTGGCGAAATCCAATCGACAGTGGTCCCTTGCCGATTCCAATAATTCGGTTTACTACCACACGTATCTTCGGATGTATATCGTTCTATGTGGTCGATATGATTGCCAATCCATGTTATATTTTAATATACGACCGTCATGAGTATAAATTTCACATGTTTTATCAAATGTATATTGAGATATAATTTTATCTCTCTCTATATATATGTAACAATTTCTTTAAATAAATTGCCACATATATACACAGACACTTTGTAGATGTATCTTTTGACGAAAAATTCATATCAAATAAAATTCAATATAATAAAAAATATGTGTATGGTAGGAAGAGTTTATTAAAGAATCCTCGCGCATGCGATCAAAATAAAGCCACTTGCTCTTTGCCAGCTCATTGGCATAATTAATTCCTTGCAATTGTAATCATCTATAGTGCCATAATTTGATATTCGATATCGATCACGTATAATCAGAGATATCTCTGATCTTCATATGTTGTAAAATTATCGAAATTCCATTAATGCATCAGGTATAATGAGAGATCACACCTACATTGTTACGCATTAATTAGCGTTTTAATGCAATCAGAAACCTTTATATACATGACTACACATGCGTCATAAAATAATATTAGCTTCTCTCGAGAGGGGTTAAATAACGAGATCCTCCATACATAATGGAGGGTACATATGTATAAGGTTAAGGCCAATTCGGCCTGTTTGTCGAGGCGGTTCTATCAATCGATTCCTGATTCGTTTCTACATGTGTGAGTATCGCGTATATGCATCAGGCCGCGCCAAACGGTTGTTTCTCGTTTTCTTTTTTTTCGGGAGGACTGTCGAAAAAGTAAAGAACAGTTTAGAAGTAGCGCGAGCTCGCGCAATCGATCACGACAGGCCTCGGCACTTTGGAGAATTAAATTCCGTCACACAGAGAAGACGGAGACGTACATAAGCGTCTCGTACGAATACGAAACTTTTCCTTCCCGTCCTTCGAGATGGAAAGAAACTCGTCTTTGGTATCGACATTTTTCGACGATAAATCACCGTGGATATAAAGAACACTTAATGCGTCCAAGCATTTGGAACGCAATTTTATTCTCATTAATGTAGACGCTTCTTTTTTATAATTTCTTAACAGCAGTCAATAAGAATTGTGCACTGAAATAAATTTATGTATAACACAATTTGGGAAATAAAGTTTCTTTAAAATTTGATTGAATTTTTATAATGTCCATATAACGTACTAAATTGAAATAAATTTAATTGTTAAGATATTAAAATAAAGTAGATTTAAGATTAATTAAAATATAAAATTTTGAAAGCTATTTACACGTTTAAAAATTGAAATTATAGCAATAAAGCTTCCCCCCCCCTCCCCCCGAAAAAATAATATTTGAATAGTTGTACTTCAACAAATCTTCAACAAATTTACAGCAAAAAAGAATCATTTCAATCTATTAAAAAAACCTGAGAAAAAATCGCGCGCGCGTTGCCAGAAAAGCTATATATAACGCATATATCTCAAGAAATTGGCTACTGCAGACATACGATAAAATTAATCTGGCTCACGTAATTTTTATGCGTGATTTATTGCATTTTCTATTATCGACGATCCATCGCTGACAGTGAGATTTGGCAAATGGAAGTGCCCACTTTAGGGCGCTAATTACCGGCACAATTACTCCGAGTAGGTACCGTTAATCAGATTACATCGCAAAAGGCGGAACGAAAATATAATTTTTCTTCACAATTGTGCCGTGCAAATGATAATAAATGCGTATTAGTTATGACACATTTTGAGTCAAACAAATTTCGTTAAAATCAAAATGTTTCTATAAAAATATAATACATTCGAATGCGTATTTATAAAAAATTGAACATTACAATATGAAACTATCGACTATTTCTAAAAACTTGTACTTGATATTGCAAAATTTATTTCAACTTAAACAAAATTTGATGAATTGTTTTGAAAAGATATAATTTAATTACTTTGATATAATATCAGAGAAGAATTTTATTTCGAGTGTTTTTCTAAAGAAATTACGTAGTCAAAGAACTAATATCTGTATTCTTTTTTCCATATTATAACCACACTCGATTGTATATACCTTCTTTTTAAAATAATTCTGCACAGTCAATTTTATCCCCCCTTTAAACGAGCACATAAAATTGTCACGATATTCGCCACGATTTGAATTCCTGACCAATGAGATTCTTGTATTTCGCATGTTTCTTTAAATCCTCGCTTTGTGATACGATGTCTCGTAAACGTCTACCCATCTACGATTATGGTTACGAGTTTTTCTTTCTCTAGAATCTAGAATATCGCGCGCCGCGATAGTCACGTATGTGAATAGCATTTTCCATATTATGTATAGTGCAATACGGTCAGCCACTTTCGTGCATTCTCGTATTCACAACGCAAAAAAAAAAAAAGCTTTCGCCTTTCGTATGTAGCTAATTTCGCGAGCCACAATTCAGATTCTGGTTCGCTGTAACGCTGTAATTACGTAACCGTGGTAAAGAATTTTCTCGACGCTCTCTCCCTTTCTTTACACCATCGTAAAAAACCATACGTGCGAGATTTAACAATTATCGTTGTAATATCACTGTCGTAATAAAATACCTACGCGCGCTAGTCCGCAAAACTGGGTCACGAAAGAAACGTGTGTAAAACGTGAAATCAATGTCAAACAGGTTTTTTTCCCAAGCATTACTTTTGAATAGCGCGATGGCCTCCCTCGATTCTCGCAGAGATAAAATGTCGCTCCTCTCATAAAGGAGATTTCTCAAGTTCTTGCAAAATTTTTTCCTGCACTTCTCCGACATCATAGGATCCTTCGCGATTATGCATACAGCTTTTTCTTCGACGGATTATCGTTGGACTACGTATGCACGGTCACGTATTCGCAACAAGATCAGCCGAAACGAGCTTGGCAAGAGCTTTACAAGAGAAGCGCATGACGCTTGAACGAAATGAGGTTTCGTGCCAGACTCGAAAAAACAATCGAATCTAAGAGAATAGTCAGAGAAAAATCGTTAATATGTTTATCTTATATAAATTCAACATACAATTTTTTTTTTGCAAACTTGCGAGCTGGATTGCGAGATAAATTACATGTTTCCATGATTTGCCCAGCAAATAGCAGTCCCGACGCAACATGTCGTAAAACGTTAACTAGACCATGATAACCGCGTTTATCTGGGATCATCATTCTCACTATGGTAGTCACGTACGTATGCAGAATCACGTATAGCAATTTCGCATGGCAACCCGATGGAACAGGATCAACGGAAATGAGCTTCCAAAGCGCTTTATAGGGAAAAGTCGACAGTGCTCGAGAACGAAAGAAGAATCCGGGGGGAAAGGGGGAGGGGAGGGGAGAGGAAAGGGAGAGGAAGGAGAGGCGACAGAGGCGCGAAAATCTAGTTTGAAATTGGCGACGAGAGCCGATGGTGATGCTGCAAAGGGAGATAGAGTTTTTGTCAAAACGAGTATGGCGTCGCGAATACGAGGGATGGGAAGAGGCAGGGGAGGAAGTTGGTATTTACCCGCAGTGGGTATGCGAACGAAGCTGTAAATAACGATGGTTTCTTTCTCTTTCTCTCTCAGCTGTATCCCTTTTTCCTTGCCTGGCGTGTCCGCGCATCGCGAGAGATTGTGTTTCATCGCGTGGGTGGGATCATTGGAAAAAGAGCAAAAAGAGAGAAGAACTTTTATCCCCGGCAATTATGACGCCCTTTGCGAGGTCCCTTTACGCGCGATACGAACACCGCGTGTCTGTGGTCACTGTGCTTTTGACGAACACGCGTTTTTGTCTAGAGAAGACTCGGAGAAAGAACAATCGATATTCACTCGAGAGACGCAGTAATTTTTATTTAAATGTTATTAGATTGTAAACTCGACCCTATATATTGTCACTTTTTTTTAATGACAAAAATTTCTATACTTTTATAATCTCTTTTTCAATAATGCTTTACTAAATCTTAGAACACTATATATTCAAATAAAAATTTTGACATTTAAAAAAAAATTGCTTAAAGAATAAAGTTTTTAAAAAATATATTCCTATTACTATTAAAACTTTTGCTTGGACATACATGTTTGATCTAGTAATACCTTGGGGCTAAATAAATTTTCAGTAAAGTGATTATATATATTACGAGAATATTAAATACACTGCAGAGAAATCAAGTGTAACAAAATATTTCCTCTATCAGTTGCGGCGAGAATTTGGCACACAAGATAAGAGCTTTACATTTTGTCAATGTACTTTATTACATCGCCCTGTAATTTCTAGCTTATTGTATTTGAATAAATATCAGTGGAGCATGTATAATTGCATTTCTCTAGTTAAAACCCGCACATTTACGCCGTTCATAATCTAGTTTTGCTAATTTCCTTTGCATGCGTCGCAACCTTCATTCCGCAAACATTACTTGATCTCGGATGAAATTACCTGGTTTAACGATTACGGGTTACAGTTACTATTATTAACCTCATTAGTAATTAATGATGAAAATAAGAAAATAGCTTGATTCCTGATAACGATTCTTGAATAATCGCAAAAAATTAAGATCAGTAGTGAACACATTTTAAATGTAATTTGAAAATATATGATCATTTAAATAATTAAATAGATATAAATTAAAGAAATAGATTTTAATTATTTATAATTCGATAGAAGGAATAGCTTATCCGAAAATATTTTTATTTTTTATTTTTGTTACCCATTGGTTAGGTTGCTCCAATTAAGAATTATAAATAAATTAGAAATGCAAATCATCACGCACATAAAGTGGAGAGTACTGGCGCCAGTGTTACGCACGCTTTCGCCAACGGTGACGTTAAAAGGGAGAAATGGTGAGTGACGTGGTCGTTGGTACATACACGACGAGGCTAACGTTATCACGTCAGTGATTCGGAACGTGTCTTTCGCATGATCTATTTAACGCGCCGGTGAACACGCGCTCTCGTCGGGGAATCTTCTCGGCGACGACGACGGCCGCCGCACGTTGCCGTCAACTCGTGCCGCGCGGCGCCGCGGAAAATGCCCGGATGCCATTTTCAGGACAGACGATGAATATTCTTATACGAGAGCGCGCACCCTTCCAACCCGAAACTGAGCTTGGCTACGGAACAAATATCCTACCTATACAAATGTCGAGGAGGGCGCGTGACGACGAGGGTGCGAGCGATAAGTGCGGGCGACGAAGGAGAGAGAGAGAGCGGGCAAGAAGAGAGAGAGAGAAGCAGAGGCCTCATATTGTGCGGCACGAGGTGCCGACGGATATACACCGACACGTGTACCGTAAATGTAATTACAGCTTAAAGGGAAGTTCCATCCTAAGCGATCCTTCGCGGTCGAAGTGGGTTCTGCCTGCATTAATTAGAAGCCAACTTAATTAATACGCGCTTGTATGCCGGGCGTAACCATCCTGGGAATCTCACCTGCACGACGAGGAAGAATGAAACGTTCCTTCTCTCCTGCCTACACTTTTCGGCGACTAAGCCGAGAGATGATCTATGTATGTATGTCAGCGATTCCGCAATATCGTTACTTTTTACTGGCGTTCGCGGCATGTCAGATTTTCATAAAGAATTTGCATTTAGGTAGTCGCGTGCGATAAGTTCGGAACACTCGCAGTGTAAGATGCTTTCCTTATTACTGACATAATAAGCAGGAAATTTCTACGTACGAACTCTCGAGAGACGAACAAATCGCATTTACGTTCACGAAATAATAAATTACGAACCCCCACAAATTATTTATCAAGCACGCGTTGATAAATATTTAACTCTATATACTGTGTTGAATAATGTCTTAATACATTTATAATTTATGATATTGAATTGGCTACAGGTTTGATTTTACGGACAATCGCGTGAATGCTGCTATATAAACGGTCCGGATTATATAAGCGAAAATATTAAATATACGATATTAAAGAATGTGTGTATATATTTGTGTGTGTGTTGACACTCTCTTTGAATGCTAGTGACAAAATTTTTCCCGTTCATTTTTATGTACGTCCCGGGCACATTCCGTCCTACCGTCGGCGCCGGTTCTGTACAAACGTGCACATTGCGACGCGGAAAGGACGGGAAATATTATCCTAGAAATACGAGAGAGTATATGAATTATTTAAGCGCGCGATGAGGAGACGGAGAAGCGCAGAAACTATACCGAAGGCATTGCATCGTTTTGTAATTTCTGTCAGCGGTCGAAATTTTACGGTTACGATCTCACCGCATTCACGCTGCGCGCGCTCGTAAATAGGTTGCGCACATGTGATTCTTTCAGATTAAATTATAATTTTAATCGCACATAGGATTAACCGCACCTTCTCGTGCTGCGATACGTCATACACTTTAAAGGCATAATAATCCTCACTAAAATGTACTCGTTTTTTTCGGCTTTCGAGTACCTTGCATACCTGTGACGAGTATTTTTTATAAAATTTTTACAAGCATATTAAAAAAAAACTAATATAAGCAGAAGGTAAGATGATTTAAGTTTGATTCTAAGCTTATTACACGCGCGATTAAATTCGATATTCAAATCATCGAATCATCCCCTTCTTTATTGAAAGTGAAATTACGAATATCTACTACATGGGACAGCCATAAAAATTTCAAAAAGATTTTGGGAAAACGGTATAAATCTGGAGATTTTCAGACCCTATATGAGATCTGAAACAACAGTTGTCGCGAGGGTGGCATCCATGTATCCATGGATGGCCCACGTTATTTCCGTAAATTATATCTCGCCGGTGCTATAGTGTGGCAGAGTTTCGATCTAGTGATATATTCCTTCAATTAATAGTACTCGATAGTAGGAAATTTGTCGACCATGCAGAAAAATGGATTTAGTTTCGATGGCTTTCAGCGCCAAGACGCCCAAGATAAAACCAAACCATTTTTACTGTACTCTTATGCATGATTACAGGTTTTCGATTTAAGAAAAATTATTAAAAATTTATGTCGCTCTCTTGGTATATCTATTGTCATAAGATTACACGGTTCCATAAAATAATAAATTTTCGTCAAGATTATTAATCATTTTTTAATAAAATTCAAAATTGATTAAAAAGTTTATTATCACATTTTTATCTGTTTATTCTAGACTGTTTATTTCTTGATAAAATAATTAGAAAAATAATTAGAAAAATAATTAGAAAAATAATATAAGAATATTAAAAAGAGATATTTTTAAGTAGGTAACTTTTTCAAAGCAGATAATATAATAATTAAATCTTTAAAAAAAATATATATATAATTGGAATATGTATATCATATACATATATTATATATATAATATCTCTCCTCATATATAATATTTTACATAAACTTTCATGATTCGATTATCAGTCACGCATGTGTTATTAATTTAACACAGTATTAAATGAGCACATAAATATTGATGGCAGTTAAATTTATCTATAGCAATAAAGCACATACATAATATAAACACGTAAATACTCGTTATAAATGCATAGATTTGCTTTCATGTCATGCATCATAATTCGTGTTTTGTTTTAAGCGATTTAGTTTTGCAATCATACACATATTAAATAATTAAAATAAATATCCCTTCTTTCTAATATAGATAATTAATAAATATTTGTCTAGAAATCGATATATGTATAATCGACATGAAAGTATTGAAGAAATATTAAATGCTGTAAAATGATTAGAATTCGAGCAATATAACAAATAATCTCTGAAAAATTTTCTTATATAAATAAGAAATCTTGTTCTCTCTCGTATAAGATTGTACACAATTATACAATCGTTTATTTGTTGATAAAAATTAAGCTTATTTTTATGGAATCGTGGCCACTTTTTATGTTTTTTAAGATTATGGTAAGACTTACCATACCATGCGATATTTCATTCCTCGTGTGACTCTTTCTCTTTTTCCTCTGTGTTGGCGATGTGATCTTTCATCGGATCATATTTTCATCCCTATAACAATATAAACTGATTCATTCAAACATTCTTCCACTTCACCATTCACATGAGAATCGTTACAGTCGATTTGTACGACATGGATTATTATATAATGTATATGAAGCATGCAAAATTCAGATAACGTTTCCTTAAAAACATCAAGATATATCTCTTGAATTGAAAAAGAATCTTCGTAAGAAATATTACGCTATTCGCATCAATTAATAGATATTCTATATGAAAACATAATGCAACTGTGTCTATACAGTTTTCAAGCATAACGAATAAGGATTTATATTAGCGTTTAATCGGCCAATCTTGAAAAAATATGAGCTATTCTGGGAATGCGGTGTTCCCAATTGCAATTTCATTTCTCTCAAAATCCGACCGTAACGCCAGTTTCCGCGCCCTTCGCGATCAGCCTTTCCAGATGGCGTCCCAAAAATGTAATTACTTTCGTATGCGTGGCTATGGGGTGTAATCGGTCGATTTGGATGAAAATTGAAAAACGATTTGGATAAATTTCCCGAAAAAAATCCAATACCGAGGTGCGCGATTCGTCATTTCGTACGAATCGAGTTATAATAAAAATTGTGCGCAAGCTTTCGCGCAAAGAGACCGTCAGCTGTTGTTCAGTTCCAAATAAAATCAGTGACACGTTTGATTGTATTGTTGAAAGTTACAGATATCAAATTTCAACGAAACGTGTAAAGCAATTTCCCAAATACGCAGGCAGATGAAAACAGCTTACATTTCGTACGATCACTTCGCGAATTTCATGCCGTTCACTCATAACAACATTTCACTTCGTTAACCGTGAATGAAACACGAGTGCACAAGCGGAAAATCTAATGTATTAGCTTTTTAAATAAATTTTTGCGTTTTATTGCGAAAAACAAAAATTTGTTTTAAATGTTTGTATGTATATAACAATGATATTATGTTAAGTAACATTTTGTCGCGTGTATATATACATACATACATACATACATACATACATACATACATACATATATATATATACACACGTATAAAAAATTAACAACTATTTCTTTTTTTTTCCTGGTAAACTTATAATTAATAATGCCGTTCTTACTTTTTTAAATTAATTTTTTTTACACTTTTTTATCTTTTGTTTGTATTAAATATATTAAAAAATACATTAAATATATATATTTTTTTATTTATACATATATACATATTACACACACGAAAGAGAGAGAGAGAGAGAGAGAGAGAGAGAGAGAGAACATATTTCCAATTAGTATTATAATCCTATTAGTATTACTTTTTATAATCTACTTACTTTATAATCTTATTAGAGTATATTTTTTATAAAAAGTGCGGCCAAATTCCTTCCACTATTTCCAATTGAGCTAAATGATGGCTTAAATGAAAGTTTATGACTAATAGAGAGAGAGAGATTAACTTTAAAAAATATTATGTTGAGGCGAGCAAGCGATCCAAAAAAGGCGTTAGCAACAGATGGCAACACTTAAAATTACAACAAATTGGGGAAAAAAAAACCTACATTAGTTCTATTAGTTCTAACAAAAGTTTGAATGTTATTTTTGTTCGATTTGTAATAATTTTAAGTGTTGCCATCTATTGCTATTAAAAAATTTTTTGGATCGCTTATTTCTTTGGAATGTTTGCTCGCCTCAACCTAATATTTCTAAGGATTAATCTACTAGTCCTAAACTTTCATTTAAACCATCATTTAACTAAATTGGAGGTGATAAAAAAAGGAGTGGTTTTTCTATGAAGACTTGGCCGCAATTTTTAATATAAATAGATAAATTTAATATTCGTAATATGATCCGCAGAAACATCGGTGCTCTCTATTATGTCATTTAAAAAAAAAAACGCATGTTACATTCATTTCTTTATATTCATCGCGTTGCGCGCACAATATCGCGCGTTTATGTTTAAAGTCGCTCCCTCCCTCCCTTCTCTAGACTAATGGGAAAACTAGCGTCGTCCACGACTTTTTACCGTTAGATTAAAATATGCAAATAACCCGACGCGCTAAGCTCGTAACCCGGTAGTCCCTCCTCACCTACTCTCTCTCTTCGAGCGAATGTGCGGCGCCAACCCTCGCAACCACTCACGAATCCGCAAGCCGTCCCCGCAACCGCACTTCCCGTCTCACCCATACACGGACATCCCCCTTCCCGGCATGGAGACCCCCGCGTGATGTACGTATTCGCCGTCGTGACACCCGGGGATGCTCGCGGAGATTACGAGGGCGCAATGCGGAGCGCGGAATTACATTTTAATTTCATCGGTAGCAACGCTCCTATTACGAGTCCCTTCATCGCGCGCGTACAGCGTGCGGCACAAACTATCGGCAATTGAAATCACCCCCACTTCCGTAAAACCGAAAAAATATACATAGCAATTTTGCATATTCATTCACACTATCGCCGAATTGTAATACTTTGGATTCGAAGAGTAACTCTAGACACAATTGGTTTGCTTCTTTTCCTAATCACGACAGAGGATTTATTTTCAATTTTATCATATATTGCTGAAAATTATTATATTCAAAGTGTACATAATATTATATATATCTAAATATAAATTATGTAATATGTTCAAAATTTGTAATATTTTTTAATATTATTATTTATATTTAAAATAAAAAAATTATATGTACTTTATAATATTTCAAAGGTATCTTTATATAAATTCGACCAATACTAGCTATAAACTTTTTT
This sequence comes from Lasius fuliginosus, assembly GCA_949152495.1. NCBI lineage: Eukaryota > Metazoa > Arthropoda > Insecta > Hymenoptera > Formicidae > Lasius > Lasius fuliginosus. The sequence continues at coordinate 9,274,580 of OX424446.1, read as the reverse complement.
ATTTATTACGACGTTTCGACCATCGGTTTTGGTCCTTTTCAAGTATAACTGTAATAATTATCTTAATATAAATAGTTTTTCAATTGTTATTTGAATAATATAAAGAAGATTAAATAAAATACATACGTTATAATGATAGCATCAATATCCGTCAATATTTCAATTTGTACTTGAAAAGGACCGATGGTCGAAACGTCGTAATAAATAAAAAAGTTTATAGCTAGTATTGATCGAATTTATATAAAGATACCTTTGATTTATAAATTACTAGCGATACAAAAAATTAATTATTTATAATATTTTTTACTAAATATGTGTATGTGACTGATCTGTATCATCATAAATAAATCATATTTTAATAATTTAGAGTGTATGGCTCATTTTATGGCTAACAATTATCTATACATGTTACGCGTAAGTTATACGCGTTTAAAATTAAAACGAGGATGTTTAATGAATCACTCTGTAGAAACATGTAACGTGTAGACATTGTGTTCACACCGATGCATAAACTGTCACTAAATCGAGCTACAAACCCAAGTACGAAATATCTATGTGAATGTAGGTATGTACAATAGTCGAAAACATTCTCTGTATATGGAGATATATTTTGTGTATGTATATGTGTATGTGTGTGTATGTGTGTGTGAAAATACCCATGTGCTACATATACGTTTTTGCTCGTGTGTATTCGTACCATTTCTATTTACTCGTGAATACGATCCGTCGGTGTTCTCTTTAGCAGCGAATCCTCTCTTTCTCTCTCGCCTACTGTAATGAACAGCGTTGTAATTTTTACAACGTGCACCTGTTGTAATCTAGCGCCGGGGATTTTTGCAGTGCTACGTGATTCATTCGAGTACTGGCGGCGAAGAGCGCCACGCGGCCTTTATTAAGTTTTTGTCGTTGTAAATTCTTTCAATAAATATCGGACGATGAGGGAGAGGAGGCGCGAAAATCATAACGCTTGCTTTATGCGCGACGAGATCTCGCGTTGTAACACTTGCGCGCCTCTCTTTTTTTACATTTCTGCAACCGACTACGCTCCGCATCATAATGCATGCCGTAAAAGTTTTACAGTGCCACCCGTCACGATTCCCGAGAGGCGAATCTTGCGGAGTTGCGTCGATTCGTTCGAGCGTTCGTAGATTTTTGTACCGAGAGAGGAGCATCGAATATTCGTCTCTCCGGCGAGATCTCGCTCTCGACGGAAATTTGTTCGACACCGTAAAAAGTATGTGCTATCGTTGTCGGGGAGATTTTTGGCGGATACGTGTGACGAGCCACGTAGTTTCGCGAGATGTGTGCGCATAAAATGTGTAAGTATAAAAGGGATGGAGTTACGTTTGTTTATCGTTTCTACGTTTTCTTCTTACACAAATACAGCGAGAAAAACTTTTATCCACGCGCGGAATTCAGCCGCTAGGGAGGAAAAGCTAAGAGTTGCGCGTCTAATCTTGACACGTCGAAACTTCCTTGCGGCGTTCGTCGCAATAAGGAATCTCAAATTTTCGTCACGTACCGAGCGCGTTCATTTAAAGCACGGCAAAGTTGGTTTGTGGAGCCGCGAGATCTGTACACCCTCGCTAAATGTAATCGCGGCTCTCGCAGCTTGGTCAAATTATCATCCCCGCAAAGAGCAGAAGCGTCATTGCCGCAATCCGAACATTTCGCTGCGTGAAAGACATTGCCGCATTTTGGAATACCTCCAACTCGATCGCTTATCCGATGTAGCGGATAACGAAACAGACGATCCGTAAAACGAAAATCAAATATCTGCAACGTGATTATGTAACTAAGAATAAGCGCTATCGCTCTGCGTTAATTGTCACGCATGTTATCGATAATAGCCGGTCGTAATAGCCGATTATGGAGAGAGAGAAAGAGAGAGAGAGAGAGAGAGGATCGTGTCCCGAAAAGAGTTCCGCAGTCTCCCCTCCGCGCCCTCACTCGAAGTTTCATTGGTATTTCGCTGCATCAGAGGGTTCATATACCCGGTCCTCGCACAGGCCGTATTTTCTCCGTCCCTCTCGCACTTTCTGCCGTCACGCGTGTCCCTTTTTCCCTCTCTCATTTCCCGGTTGGCTGCTACTGTCGGGTGTTTCCAGCCCTTCTCTCATTAAATCATTTGTTCTCCGACACCGCGCCGCGCCGCGCTCGCCATTCCCGTCGGCGGTGCAGCGCAAAATATATTCGGGCGAATATTTCGAGAATAAACGTCGGCTCGTCTTTTCTTCACGCGCGAGCTCACAGCGCGTCAAATTCATATCAAGGTAATATAAACATGATACATCATGATTTTTGCGCCACGCACGATGCTGTCCGATTATTTCGCAGAATATTTCTAGCTGAATAATGTCTCTTATAAATGAAATCAGTAAATTATCACTGAAGAGCAGTGAGTTATTGATAATCTTAATATAGCTATAAGTATAGAGTTGCAAATTAGTAAAATTCTACTGACAAAAAATCAGTTAGTGACTCTCTCTGTTTCAATCAATGATATAATATAAACTGTGTTCTATATCATAATATTATAGATACATATATAAGAGATAGATTTATAGCAATATATTTAAAGAAGTATCTGAAATTTTGACCAAGAGCCTTGTTATTTTTTGTGGATTTATCATATCTTAAGAGTAAAAAAGTATAATATGTATATAATTCTGAATTTGAATATTAGTTATATGTTTTCATTCCATATGTGTGTGTATGGAGAGGCTTTTCCCCAAAAATAGCAATCCAAAATATTCACTAGTCTTCGATTAAATTTTGTGTTACTGCTGTAACCATTGGCATTTTTACTGATTTAAAGAGTATTAATTCGTACAAATGTACAATATGTTTTATCGCATTTTATCAATATTCAGAATTCCGTTCTTTTATCATTTGCTATTGTATAATTTACGACATGTATATTTTGATTATTCAAAAAAATTATTAAACAAAAATTCGAGAAGTCGGAAAACAAACAAATGAAAGGATCAGAGAACGATATAAATTTGCTATCAAACTTATTATTAAATTACAATATTCTTTAAGGCTTAAAAAGTTAAAATTGTGTAAAGTATTTGTAATATACATATCTAAATTATATTTACGTGCTATTTAAGATTAATTTTTGCACACATTGATGATATCTGTCTGTGCTCACCTATCACTATTAGCGTAATAAGAATTATTATTTTGTGTCATGTGTGTCGCATATGTACTGGTGAAAACATTATTTATAGACATCTGATATGCAATAAACGCAATTGCGCGTTTACATGCAATCATTTTTTTTTTTTTTTTTTTCACGAAACCACGACTCTCGCTTGATCTGCAAGCAGCTTCAATCGACGATGCCCGTACGCATCGTCCGCTCGGATTATGATGACCCATCTACTACGGTCAGCTCGTTCAGTTTCGATTTATGGGTAACCGATAACCGGATTCGTTCGTCCCCGCTGCCCTTCCTTTCGACCACCATGTCAGTTCTCTGCTGTGCGCTTTTTACGAGGCTACTTGTGCGATAACATCATGGAGCTACGTCAACAAATTTTTCCCCAGCATTGTTCTCTTTGCCGGGAAAGTTGATAACTACAGAAAGCAGATCTTATGATATCCCCGATGATATTTCCGTATTCTTTACGAAAAGTAACTAATTACGTTTGTCGCATATAATTTTTCAATTAGAATTTAATGTTACGTAAAAAATTGGGGCATTGAATGGATCGAAGTTAACTATGAATATCAAAATTTGTTGATGCATCTTTTGAAGAATATTTTTTCACCTGAAAGAGATTTTTTCCAATTGACTCGGTGTCTCGCAAACTCTCGAAAGAATTAACGGAAAATTTAAATAAATAAATAATCGTCATCTTGCCGTGGCTTTATCAAAAAAGAATATCAATGTATCGAGCAATGAAAATATTTGGCCACCGAAACCAAGCTCCCTTACGGTCGACACGCTCGCCCGTTTTAGGAAGAGAGACTCTGACCTTTGTGCGCTGTTACTGCACTCCGATATAAAAGGGGACATCGAAATGTCGATGTCCAGCGTTGGTGTGAATACGATGAACGTGGCGAGCGAAATATAGGCAGGCAAGCGAAAAGTATCAGCGTTATTGCTCCAACACTTTAAAGCTACGGATTATCCTCGCGGCTTAAATTCCCTTCCCGCCGCGCGCGTCTCCGTTCTCACCGACATCAGCGAGACAGTATAGTCGCTGAATTCGTTTCTCCTCGTGGCTACCATGGAGACTCGAGCACTTCTCTCTTTTTCTTTTTTTTTTTTCTTTTACCATAAAATGACGCGCGCGAGCTGCCGCGAGATTACAACAGACAACGAACGGCGTTTTGCGTTAATGTTATTAAAAAGCGTCCGGAAATTTCGAGGCATGTGACGCTATTAATTACAGCTGTTGCAATTCTTGAAATTGGATTCAATGATAACTGGATTATTGAAAGGGATAGAGTCAATACAGGCTGGCCTGAGTCGATAGGTCATCAATTAAATGAGCCAAAAAAAATATCCATAAAGTTTTATTTTAGAAACAAAAAAATTAAAAATTAAAACTATGTATAAATAAATACAAAATAATAGAAGACAAAAAAATTGTACAAACAAAATTAATAATGTGTTTACATGAATTCTAATCATATACACATATATATATTAATTACATATAAAATTAGAATTCATGGAAACACATTATACATTTTTTGTACAATTATATATACAATGTGTGTGTGTGTGTGTGTGTGTGTGTGTGTGTGTGTGTGTGTGCGTGTGTGCGCGCGCGCGTATGTGTGTGTGTGTATATTGTGACATTAATTATATGTGAATTTGCAATAAAATATATAAATCTATAAAAAAATTATATCTATAGATATATATATTTCTTCTAAAAAAATCATAAGGTTATTAATTTATTTTATATCTAATCAGTATAATTAATTATTCAATGATTCGAGAAAGAGACAAGCCTAAAACTCTCTAAACGCATGCCAAATCGTTAAACACGAAGCCCGCAAGGGTCCCCCGTCTGGGGATGAAGCTTTTTTAATCAACGCCGAGCAATGGTCATTACGACGCCCTTTTAAAGCCCTATAACACATCGCGGCGCGGGGCGTGAGAACGAAACAGCGAAAGCGAAAATATGGCCGCCGCCACGCCGGCCGGCCTCACGGCCCTCAAAAAGAGTCCCTTCGTTATGGACGACCGTATTTCACGTCGTTAACGGGCACCGTCGCGTTTTGTCGGCGATAAACTCGCGACAGCCACGACAGATACGAGAATGAATGCCGCGCTCTACGCGGATTGATGAGGGACATCAAGCGCCAGTCAACGATTACCATACTCTGAGTGACGACGTCCGCTCGTCGAAAATGGGAAAAAAATCTCAGCCGCCTCCGGGCAATTTCAACTACAGATAGGATCGAAGAAAGAAATCTCTGAAATATGGTTTACACAAACACATATGTACCTGTTTCATGCTTTAAATTTCCCACGACAGAAAAAACGGAGTTTGTTGGTCGAAGAAGATTATTGCATGTATTGAAACTATATTTTTGATACTATTTTGCCTATAACTTTTTACGTGTGAAATGATAAAATTCAACACAAAACGTGAACAAAATAAAAAAAAGTAGAGAATACGTTTTTACATAAAACAAATTTTATCGATATCGCGCAATAAATTTTAGAACTAAAATATTGAAATTATAAAAAACCTCGGATTTTTAAATTCTTAAATAAATGTTAGAATTGATTACATCAAGTTTTGGCGCTTCCTGAATTTTAATTTTAAAAAATTAAAACTTTATAATAATCTAAAATTACATATATATTATTATACAATTTTCAACGATCGTACACAAATGTCATGCAACTATTAAGAATAATTAACGTGATTAATTATGTATTCTCGTAAAATAAAAAAAAGTGTTCATAAATCATAGCGCCAGTTGAACATAATTCATTCTACGCGGGATACGTTTAATGCAGCCTGTCTTGCAGAAGGCATCGCGCGCTACATGCTTGTGCAATTCAATCGAATGAAAGCTATCACGCGACGACGGTTATTGTATTCTGGATAATTTGAATAATGAACATTTTCCCAACCGGTAACTCACATCTATCTTGTCCGTTTGTTTCCCAGGAGCGTCGCCGCATTAAAAGCGTCCAGGGACTTTTTGAGACATTGTAATATAAAGAATACCAAAAGACTCTGAATAAGTTGAACAGTCGATATCTTTTCTAATTAGACTTTATCGTGCACTGGAACTGAAAACTGCTGCAAGTTTTCCCCACTAAATAAGAGATCACGCTCGATTTACGCAAGTATTCTCTGGAGAACTTACTTCTACTACAGACGTGGCGCGTTTGTTCTATTTTTTCACGTTTACGTGAAAAATACAAAATGCTCTTCAATAAAAAAATCATTTATCTTTTTAAGTTTCAGCTCTGTCTTAAATATTTGTTATTATATACACCGCTTGTGTACTTATACGGTCGAATCGAATAGCAGATAAAGCATCATAATTCGTAAAGCAAATCATTACCTGTAAAGTGCAGCTGGCTATTCTGACCTTTAACATTTGAACATCGTGAAACAAATTGTGTTAGCTGATAAAGTTCGCGCGGAAATACAACTTGGAGGGAAGTTCCAGCAATTTGGATAGCATTGAGAAGTTAGGAAGGATCGGCGAAGACGTGATAGGAATCGGTAGATCAAATGCTCTTCCTAATTAGTACCAAACCCCCTAGTTTTCAAGGTTTACGAAATCCATTTGAAAACAGAGTGAGAATGTATATCATTTTCCCCGTTTAATTGTTTGTTTTTTATCCAGATCTCTGTTATTGTCGAAATCTTGAATTACATGAATCATAAACCTCCGTATTTTCTGCATTCTACTACTATCAAGAATGTTTTCCCGAGTCTCTTGAACCGCTGGTAAATAACAGCAGTGAATGGCAAACGCAATCATCGAGTTTAAACGTATTGCAACTGGAGGTAGCTTGAAAAGCGCACGCTAAGAAGATTGAACTTCTCGTCGAGACCTGCCGATATCTAAGACGTTCTAAAGCGGTTTATGTAAAAGTAATAAATTCCTAAAAGATATATTCATGTTGACTTTGTAACATCTATTCAAAATACACAGATATTTTCTAACGAATATTTGCTTAAAATAAACAATAATGATCGATCTTACTAAAGTTCTTTACTATAAACTTTAATTATCGAATGCAGTTCAGTTCAGTCGACAATTCATCAATTATTTCACGGATTCATGGAAAAAAAAATATTCTAACAAATTGTTATGTGTATGTATTATGTGTTAGCAAATACTTTTTTGTTTTGATAGAAAAGAAAAAAAAAACAGCATTTAACGCATCGTGAACTCGACAGGTATTCACAAATGTAAAAAATTAAGAATTTAAAAAATACAATCTAATTGTAAATTTAATTGTATAAAATCTATTGTACAATATCTGTTTAATAATGTTTTGCCACGAGTCTCCGGTGAACCTAGAATCCTAGTTAACATCTGAGCATGCGCGAATCTAGGTTGGCACGTCCTAACGTAACGAAGCTTTCGGAAGAGATTTTGCCCCAGAAGGGACGGTCGGGTATTATCTCGCATAGTCCCGAAGGTAACCTTCGAGACTTTCCTGCATTAACTCGTTTCAGCGGCACAAACAATTCCGGGCTTTAAGGATCCGTTACTGCTGGCCGCTTGAGAAGTACTTTCGCTCACTGGCCGCTTAGTTCTTGACTTGTGTCCCTGATAGTTTAATTAAAAATCGTAAACTTGTACGATATTGCGGCAAACAAATTTAAGAAACGATGAAAATTAATCACTCACTCTCAAAAAGTTCAAAATATATAAAATGACTTTGATGTCTCGGATTATGAGTACAAAGAATTAGCGTAACATTAAAAAATATAGTTATTATTATACATTCCTTTTAAAATACATCTTTACGCTTTAAAATCTCTACAATCTCTAGCATTTAAATTTTACTCAAGTCAGATATTAGATAAACAATATCTTCGACTCTTTAGATCGTTAATCCCTCTCGCTTTATAATCGCGTAAAAAAAAACCATGATTAAACTTTCTAATTACTTTTCATTATCAAAATCTACCGCCACCACATCACTTCCCTCGCTTTTAAATGCAACGAGCGTCACTGTAATTTCAAACAAGAGAGCCAACTTAGCCTCGAGGCACAATTTTGCGGATTTATGTAACTTGCCAGGATTCAATTGCAAACGCGTTACATACGCTTTAGCAAAGAGCTTAGACGAGGTTAAATGGGACGCTTAACGCACGGCGTCAGGGACGTAATGGCGTGTGTAGTAATAGTAGAAACGGATTTGGCCGCACGACCATGATGATATATTCGTTTCATTAGCCGAGCTTAGTGTCCCGAAGAGTATCCTGCTCGCAATCCTTCCGTCGAAGATCTGCCTGTATTTACGGATACCCAATTCTTCGTGTATGTGTGTGTACATAATAGATTTTTGGATAAATTTATCGATAGTTCCTTTTTGTAACGACTATTTCATGAGAAAAAAAAATTCTGAGAATTATGTTGCCGATTCACATTTTATAGATAATTGAAAGCTTTCGATTTTAAAATTAAAAGCACTCTCTTACTCTCTGCGTATAGAAAATAGCGCAGTAAGAGAGAGAGAGAGAGAGAGAGAGAGAGAGAGAGAGAGAGAGAGAGAGAGAGAGAGAGAAAGAGAGTTACAGGAAGATACAAGCTAAATAAAAACAGATCGAAGGATTAGAACATATACATCCATTCCGATGCCCTTGTCACGATTAGAGAACGCGATCAATTACGTTTAATTACAGAAATTACATTACAGGATTTCGTGCAGACTATGGAAACGTCGCGTACACGTAAACGCAAATATGCAAATGCGCAAGGCTCTTGCGCAGCGTTAACATCGTAAGGGGGTTGCATGCTGATCCTAAAATAATTACCGGACAATAGGGTGAAAGATTTAGCTTGCCAGTTTCGAAGTAAGATAACGGGAATTGAATACGAGATAGATAGCTGTAGATTTCACACTACAGAGAATTAAACAGTGGTCGTTTAACATTCCTGTATTGGATTTATACGGCGATTAATTATTCGAACCGTATTAAGACGCTTATCTCATTCATCTGTCTATCGACTCTATGATATATTTCGAATTACATAGCTGATAATTTTAGCAGCTGGTTTCAGCAAGATTCTACATACATAATCACCAAGACAGGTATCGTATTGAAAATTAAAAAGTTGCAATAAATCATAGATTTCCCCGATGTCTATTTGTACGAATTTTTGTTTTAGATTTTAGGAAAACTTTGATCTTAATTTTATACAATTTTGTAGAATTACATATTTTGCGTTCAAAATTCAAATAATATGCGCGATTCAGAGCGTACTTCAGCGCGTAAAGTCTGAGTACGACTTTGACACATTACCCGGATTTGAACAAACCGTTTATTTACAGCCAACATTAATCTAGCAAACAATCGTGGTATGATTCGTGAAGAAGTCCCGGCGCAATTCACCGATCCTCGCTTGAGGATCGGAGTAAGCTGTTCTACCCTTTGTCGTGTTATCCGGAAACTACGAACTCGCGCGGATTATCCGAAGAAGGTTCTCTCGTCCCTCAGGTTGGATGGGGTCGACCGCAGGTTTACGTCAGATTGAGATGGAGTGAGCCGGACGAACGTAGAGAGGGGAGAGGCGGAGGGGGCAAAAGGGACGAGAGCAGAAAAGCCGCGGAAACGACGACGCGGAAGTGGAAAAGCTTCATGAGAGGGAGAGATAGGGCAAGAACAGGCAAGCGGAAGACAAATAAAGCGAAGTGACGGGGGCTTGAGACGGAGTGTGGGACGAGAGAAGAAGATAAAGGAGATAGAGAAGATTCGAGAAAGAGGACGAGATGCAGAAGCCAGGCTACGCGAGCATTAGGGAAATTGAAACGGTTTTCTTTTATCTTCCCGAGTCCTAGCTACAGAAAAGGGCTCGTGACGGAGACGATATACGTCTCACCTTCGACGGCGATCAACACGGTCTCTCGTCTTTACATTCTTTTACCATCCCGGCAAGCATCTTGCACGTAGCGATTTCTCACAGACACGTGCTCTAATATGAGAAAACGATGTCATCTTTCTCTTTTCAATCGTATAATCGATCCGCAGCGTCGAACGCGAAACGAAATCGCGAGCGGCGCCACCGAAAGCGATATAAGTGAATTATTAACTTGATAGATAATTAGTATTCCGTAGAATTTTCGCGGAGATAATGATAAATACCAGAGCGTGATATTGACGGTCCTGGGCGGTTATAGTTATTAATTAAACGGCGCGTAATTCACATTAACATTATATCGTTACCGTTGAAGTACTCGATTCATATTGGAATTGTAATCCAATTGTGTATGCTATAGCATATCAAACGTCAAATGTTAAATTACATTCCTCAGACAATTATTCATAACTTTCCGGTATTATTCAAAATTATTGCACGTTTCGATAATTATATTTTTCCAATAGTAACGTAAAATTCATACACTCTCGCATACTTTATTATCTTTTAATTACGGCAGCATATCTGATTACAAAAATTGCGCGATGCATTAACGAAGTAATTAAAAAATTCTTCCTTATTAACATATATTTTTATCAGAGATATAAGAGTTCTGTTCTCGCTCGAGTAAAAATTTCATTACGCGAGAACTCGAGATATAAGATTCGCTGTTTCCCCGGAAACGCGATGTCCGGACACAACGGAGCCACGGAGAATCCACTCGCGCGAGCCGCAAATGTGGTTGCGCATTTCCACACGCACGTAATCTCACCCACACACGCGCACGCGAAATACACGGCTCTATCTCGGTATTTACGATACTGCCGGAGCACGCACGTGCGTATGATGTACGAGCCTCGGTAAATCTCGGCAACACAGCCAGCGCGCACCCCCTGTGTTCCGAGCCTGGCGAAGGGTGGCGGCGGCAACGGCGTCACGTTGGACCTATCCCGCTTTTGGTATTCATGCTGACAGGTCGCCTTTATTGACTGTGGATAAACCGCGAGCGACTGCCGCCGGATAGCCGTGCGTCTCCCTCCCTCCCCCCTCTTCTCTCTTTCTCTCGACGAACACGCATATACGAAACACGCACGAAAGCGCGAGTATGACGGTGACAGGCGAAGAGAAGAGAAGAGCATCATCGGCGGATAGCGCAATCGCATTCGTATGCCGGCGGCACGTTTCGCAAATACGTGAAGAGGGGATTTGGTTTTCCGCCGCGAGAATCAAACCATGCTGTTGTATACGCGCGTATTCCGCGCTCGACCGCTGCTTTCCGTCCGACCCCCTCATAATTCGATCTTTAGTATGGCCAATGGACCGCAAATTAGTAGTAAGTCGGCGTTTCTTGAATATGATAAGGAAAAAAAAAAAAGATGTTTCTTTCCAAGAACGATGCTTCTCCACTGTACTGTATTAGTAATATTGGCCGAAATCCTGATTGACTCACAAATTAATGTAACGATTTTACCTCAACTCGTGACTAATTTCCTCCACAGTTTGTTGAATTAATTGAAAAATTTATTTCTCATGCATCGGAAATGTATAATGGCTTATATATTTTTACTCATTTCGCAATATAAATAGCAAAATTATAATTATTAATACGAGTTGTGTATATTGCGATTCTGTATTTGTATGCGTTATTAGATTTTTCATATTTGCCCGAGATCAGAGATTATAGAATTTGAATAATCGATTGCGAGTATATTCGCAAACGCGAACGTTGCAAAATGTAAAGAACATCTTTTACAATAAAAGCGAGATCATACCTACGAAACATGGGACATGTTTCACGTGTTTGTTTCATGCACTTAGTTTAAACTACATGCTCTTGCTTCTAGCTTCTATTAAAAGCATTTGTTTCGTCCGTGTATGATTCAGTATTAATCTGCGCGCTCTCGTGTAGAAAAATAATTTCCTTAAATTATTAATTGAAAAAATGTATTTTTCTTTTATAATTAACAGATACATCATAAAACTAATTTAAAGTATACGACATCGTTGTACAATTAGTAAGATTGTTTTTTGAGTACGTGTAAACAAATGTAAATTGTTTCGCGCGCTGCGGAAACTAACGCCGGTACTTGCAGCTCATAGATTTCATCTAAAGCGTAAGTTCTCGCTTTAAGCTCATTTTCAGCGGTTCTTGTGTGTAACCTACACCGCTTTAGGAACACTCAATGTGTTGCGGGTTTGATATTACGAGGCTCGGCCGAATCTACCTACGCTCTCTCTTTGCCTGGTCGTTGACCTATTCGGCTATTTTCCGCTGTTTTCGGCATATTCCGTGTTTCCACATTATTCCACACTGCCCGTTTCTGCTATCGATAAATTACAGATCACTATACGATGAAAATTGGATATGCAGATGCCAATGTTCGCTTCGTATCCGGTAACAGATCGTTACTATTTCTAATGATTCAATGTTTTCGCGGCTAACTCAATGTTTTAGTTAGCTAACGAAAACATTGAGAATTCAACGAATAATTCGATGGATAAATCGGATAAATAGCTAAAGAGACATTTTTGCATAAAGAGACTTTCCTTTGTTAAGCGTGAATTTATCGTGCAGAACAGTTTGAAACATTTTCGTCATATTTCTTGACTGGATCGCATCGTAGTTGCACGAAACTGTGTTCATATGACGCGTCACGAGCGAGCAATTTTCTCAGCGTTCATGTAAATATTAACGTTAAACATTTAAGCGGCATCGTGTCATTGCTGTAATAACGCGCGCATAAATTACAACACAGGGATTTAATACAGAAAGCGGATTAAGCAATTACGGGCAAGGGAATTCACCGCGTATAGCAATTTTTGCGAGGAAATCGCGCGTCGAGCGGTTTGATATAAATATTTATGTGTTTGTACCTCTTCTTCCGCACAGTGCGACCGGCTTTGTGCATAAATATTCATGCGCATAATATAGATCCTGACGTGCAGTTTGGCCAACGGTATTCTAAATTCCGAGGGACCGAAGGATGTTTCTAACTGACAGTGCTCCTATATATCCGCAAAGTTAATTACCACTGTAATATACGCGAGTAATATTTACGCTTTTGTTCGAAAAAAAATCGAGTATTCAAGTGCACATAAAAACAAAAAATCATATTTGTATGCTTCGAAGATATACATGTAACTATCTGTTGGCGTATAATCTATCGTCTCTGAAGTCGTCCTTTCGCTAATAGACTGCGAGCGAGTTTTTACCAGTATTTTCGTGCTTCTCTATTTTTACCAGCAATATCGCACATTTCACGCAAACTAATCGCCATGTAGGTAATTTCCCAAATGTACGTATATATACAATATACACTCTACTAGGCACTGATCGCTCCCATAATTAAACGAAATGTTATGATTTTCGGCCGAAATAATATTTTAATGAGCCGCTTGCTCCGCAACCCTTCTCGCTTTGCATTTCCAGTCGACGCATAATTGCAGCGAACTGCACGAACTATTGATGGATACTCAATACCGGTAACAAGATTAAAGCTAATTGTCAGTACGGTAGTGCTTTTATATAAAACGGATACGTTTTCACCGTGAACACGCAGTGAACACGAATCGCACGTCCCGCCTACGCATGCATTATTTATAGTGATCCGGAAAATAGTCACGTTGAAACCGAAAACCGGGAAATAGTCGCACTAAAGTGCTCTTCGAATAAACTCACATCATAAATAACATACATAAATGTAATACGTATATGAAGCATGAATGTAATTATTCGCGCATTTTTTTATGCAGAAATTATACACTTGATGATTAAATTACTACAAGTTACGCAATTAATTAAATTTCAAAGTTTTGTGTGTAGAAATGGTAGCCTAAAATTTAATAAATAATGGATTATTGCGTCCTCGAGTTTCAGAATATCGTTATTAATTTATGTAAATTATTGCTGATGCAGATACGATAAAGAGACGAGGTAAATTGGCAATGTACAAATTAACAGGTCGAGCTAGATTACCTTGCTATTAAACAAATTGTCTAAGAGTAACACAATATTCATGAATATAGCTTTAATTACGCCGATTGCTTTTCTAATTATATTTCTATAAATGGAAACAATAAATATGTTAAATAAGCGCATCGCATATAGAACATTGGCGCATATGGCGCGAACGTTATTCAATTTTTCCTAGAGACTGCCGTCCGTTAAATTACGCGTGTTCAGAATGAAGCCGTTTAATCGGCGTGACCGGCGCGCGAACTGAAATCATCTAATTTTATATTATAATTGCAAACCGAGCTGTCGCGCGCGCTAATACCCGGTCGGACCGTGACGGATGACCGTTTGAAATAATTAGGCCCTAATTACGTCGCATCGTATTCTCTAATTGAGCTCGCCCATACGTGTCGCGCGCTCGCGGGAGCGAAGGGGGAAGGTGTGTGAGTGAGAGACAGAGAGAGAGAGAGAGAGAGAGAGAGAGAGAGAGAGAGAGAGAGAGAGAAAAGATACGTGCGTTCTCGAATGCCACGTGATACCCGGTTGTTGGAAACAGCGTCGGCGGTTAACGCGTTATAAGTGGCTACAATAAAATGTAAAATATGCTTGTTAACACGATAGCTCCCCCTCCGGGAACTTAAAAACGCGGCGAGAGACGATGAGGGAAAAAGAGAAACGAGAAGTAGTTTGCAGGAAGGGAAGAGAGGAGAAAGAGGTAGAGGCAAAGGAAGGGCCCGCGAAAAGGGCAGCGACCGCGTCGGTGAAAAGGTGGGATGGAAGATACGCGGAGAGATTCTCTGCCACTTTTATTAGAAGCCCGTGTTATACTCTTTTTCCTCGCCCTCTTATATCTACATACGTATTTTCATGTACATAGCGACTAGTCTCTCCCTTTCTCTTTCGCGTCGAAACGTTTACCGGGAGATTCAAGAGCCCTTGTACATGTACGATTGCCGTTTGTTGCGTGTGCAAATGTATAGTAAGATGTGTGCGTGTTCACGGTACCAAAACGGTGGTCGCACCTTCTTGTAATTAGATGCAGAAAGTTTCACGACTGGAATACATTTTAAAGGCTAATTAATTTTCCGGAACACCGCGTTGTTATTATTGCAGAAGTGTGCGAACGTCGTGTTTTATTCGTAAATTGATATTTCTTCGCCACTATCGCGTAATTATATTTGAAATTATACATTTTTGATGGAAAATTATTCAAACCATGTCACGAAAGTTGTATGAAAGCTTAATTTGATCTTCAGTTATTACACAATTCAATCCTCTATTAACTTATGAATATTTGTGATTACGGGAAGTTTGGTCATGTATAAATCATACCGTTATTTGAATGTTGAATCAATTCTCTATATAAATCATTTCTAATATATAAACATTAAATCACTCTGTAATTAAATCTCATTCAAATTGATTTTATTTCACATCGGCGACAATATCTCGCAAAGATCATAACTTTTCACGACGCAAATACTAACGAATTAAAAAAAATGACTGCCTAATTTAATAGAAAAGCCATACATATCGCATCGTTATATTCCTAAAAGTTTAAACGCAACAAAAATTAATCCGCTACGATCAAGAGTCATTCCCGAATACTTTTTTTTTTTACGTGAGTATATACCTGTTCTCGCGTATCACATGAAAACGCGCACATATCGCCACTGCATATATACGAATATGCGAACGCTCGCCGACGAGAAAGAGTACCTAACGCTCGTAATGTTCGTCGGTGGTGCTAACTGCGGCGCGCGATGTGAAATATGACCGGTCGTATCTTTCGCTCGTAGGCTCATTTTACATGCAATTACGATTTGTATCGGGAACGTAATTTTCCTGAGGGGCGAACGAAAGATCAGCGCGGCGCGACGGTTCTCTCTTCGGTAAAGCGTATATCTCGGCAGTCTGCGCACGACGAACCCGCAGGAGTTATACAAGGACGAAATAAAGGTCCTCGGCAAATTCAATTCCTGAAACCGTTCTCTCTCTCTCTCTCTCTCTCTCTCTCTCTCTCTCTCTCTCTCTCTCTCTCTCTCTCTCTCTCTCGTTTTTTTGTTCTTTCGCGCCTATACGTTTCCCGATCTACGTGCGGCAGATCCCTTGACATCTTCCACACGTCTGCTATCTTCTCGCGCGCGCACGTAATTCGCCGAACTGTGTGCGAACCGTGTCGCCTGCATCCTATTTTGCTGTAATTGGCGACTGGCTTTACTCCGAGAACACTGATACGCCAAATCGGAAGAACGACGCGTATCGATGGCGCTTCCGCTCGGCGGAGCTTGTATCCTGTTAGGGATTGTGCGGCTATCGAGGTATCGATTCAACAGCACAGACGCGTTAAAAGCGGTTTGCGCGAAAAGTCTGCACGTACATCGGCTGTTAAAGCTTCTATGCTTCGAAACATCTCGTTTCTCTGCACCTCTTTTATACAAATAAAACTTACAAAATTCTTTTTGCACAACGTATCAGGAATTTTAAAACTCTTTGGGGGAAAAACCGATACTCTATCAATTATACGGGAAATTCTGAAAATGGAATGCTAACTTGATGAAGATCGATAAAACAAGAACTAACATCGCATTTCCCGCATTCGAAATTTTCTTGCTTCTTCGATGCGAGAATATTCGATAGAAGTGGAAATAGGATCGACTCTAGCTTGGAACGTCCGCGAGAATGCAAGTAGAACGATCGATTGTTTACGCCACCAGTTTGAAAGGGGATCAGGTAAACGCCTAATCAGACTTCCGTTCCGCATTATCTTTAACGAGTTACCGGAAAGTTTCTGTAAGAGAACCCTTGGGAAAACTCAAATGTGGAGAGAGAGAGAGGGGAGGGGAGGGGAGAGAAAGAGGGAGGAAGGAAGACGGCGACTCGGAAGCGGAGGTGCGCGAGGACGCGAAGGGAGCGAAGGAGAAGCGAGGAGCTTCCTGCAAAGAATATAAACAATGCGTTTTAATTAGAGTCCCTCGCCCCGATGAATGCACAATTGTTGCCCCGGGGGGGCTTTACACTTCGCCCCGACGCCAGCCTCCACGTTTCCATCTCTGCTTCCGGTAGGTAACGCTGCGTGCCGTGTATATCAGATGCCCCTGACGTGGATAAAACTAATTTCTCCCTTCGCCTCGGAAAGGGCGCGCGGTTCATTTTTGCTGCATACTAATAGCGCGCGTATTACGGTAGTATCCAATTTCTATTCAACGGACGTTATTCGAGTAAAGTAACATAAATCAGAACCTACTACAGAAATAATTGTCTATAATATATGCAATACAATTATACAATACACACACACACACACACACACACACACACGTATATTTTATATATATATATATATATATATATATATATATAAACGAATAATAATTATTCATGCTAGCTATCGAAGCTTATTCATCTCTTCTCGGCTATATTATTTTTTAGGAAATAATAATATAATATACCAAAATATACAAAATAATATGTATATTTTTTTAAATTTGTATATTTATCACTTCTCTCAAATAAAATTAAAAAATCTTTGGATAGAAAGAAGAATTTTGAAAAGCATTTCGCAAAAACAAAAATTAAAGATTTATTATATAAGACTATTTAGTATCAATTATGCAATGAATCTGACAGAAAAAAAATATATTTTTTATATCATGGAAAGCAAGATATAGAATTATTAGAAATTATGTGAATAAAATATCAAGAATATATTTCAAAACAAATCATATCTTTTACGTTTAATGTACTGTTATGTAATGTTGTAAGCATTATATTTTAAATTATTTTCTTCAATAAATATAAATTTTAGCTAATCTAATCCTCTTTGCACATTATTTAAAGTTTTTTACATGTTTATAAAGATTCATAATTTCGAATCAATTCAATTCTGTTTTTTGTACGTTCTGCCGAAATCTACCAGCGTTTTTCGCATTAAAAAGTATGGGAGCGCGCGGCGCAACAAAATTCCGCAACAATCGACGATAAACGTGCCTGTTACTCGAACACGTGACAATAATTCCGTCTGGGAGAATCGTGGGACTATGATTGCCCTTCCGTGCCGCCTTCAAGTCGGCACATGTATGCGTGAGCCTATAGGACCTGTGACACACGTGACCGGCTTACATAACGCAGCGCCTATTGTAATGCGCAATGACAACGTCGTGTGTTAGCGGGTTCGATAGCGACGGTGTTGTTATGCGGCTGTCTCTTGCAAGTCTCGTTGAAATTTCGCGATAAGACAATTTATTCAAATCAAGGAGCGATTTGTATCTTTGATATCGTTTACTATCGCAACGATATGATGGAGCTTAATCTTTACATTTTTTTTTCTATTCATTTATTAATCCTAACAAAAAATGCATATAATTGATAATCTAGGATTGACTTGAGCCTTTTCCCAATTTGACAAAACTATAATACAAAAATGTCACATGCACTCTTTTTAGCAGAAAAAACGATTTAAAAAAAGACGATGTTTTTTTTTTCAGAAATGATGGAAATCTATTCCTCTTGTAATATATAATCCAGAATATTTAAATAATTTTGGCGAGCATATCTTGATCTTTTTGAGAGCAAAAATCTATCACTGTTTATATAAAAAAAGAAGGAAATTGTTAGTACTAATCGTATTTATATTATTTTATTTTATAAATACGTCGATAATTTCAGTAATATAAGAGAATGTAAAGAAATTAATAAACAATTCCGCATAATGACCAAAAATATATAATTTTGTTACAGGAATATGCACATTATTCAAGCGAAGAGAAGAAAATGCGATGAGCATGGAAATCAACATAGAGCAGGTATAGAACCAAATTTTTTCCCACTATCATCTTCGAATTTTTAAAAAGAACTATTCTAAACATACTTGATGGCACGAATAGATCGCACGAGCGAATCGGCGGGTCCCAATCGCGTAATTATTTTTAATCTCTCGCGCGTATCTCGCGCTTATCGCGCATATCCGCCGGTACAATATCGTGTTATATACGAACGTATATATATAATGCCCGGGTTATTATTCTCGCAGGGATCGACGACAATGAGGCATGAAAACTTAACTGGACCATAAAGAGCATGTGCGCGCCGTTTTACGAGTCTCTCTATCTGCGAATCGTCGCGGACTGGTTTTCATGAAGCAACGAACGAACGTTCCGCGAACCATTGACAACACAAACGAACGCTATTCCTCCTTCGCTTCCGCCACGGTTAGTGCTAAACCTCAGGAATGCGCGAAGCACGATGCATACGGAAACCTCGTCTTTTTCGCAACAAAAGTTTTCGACCAAACCATGCCAAGTGTCGACCGACGATATTAAAAACGACTTGCTGTTTTGGCATCAAAACGCTACATGCGATCCTCGCGACGCATCATCACTCACGTTATAATATTGTGATAACGGCGATATCGTTGCCAGTATAATTTTACGACATACTGCAGCGCGACCATTAAAAGTAAATATTTCCTATAATGTATCATGTGATATTTGTCAGTAACTCAATTATCTAAGAATGGCGCGTTTCTGTAAAACTGTCACTACTACGCGCGAGAAAGATTCGTCCAAGGAAAAATCTCCAAATCAAAAAGATTTTAATTAAATTTTGACGATCGACGAACTAATCATTGCCAGATTGGTAGTTGATATATATTTTTTTTAATTTCTTATGTCGATAAAATTTTCATTCTCTTATATCTTATATCGACAAGCTCGCGTATAAGACATCGTAAAACGAAAATATACCGGCTGTTGTAATATCCTTTTATCTTATAATTTCACGTCTAAATGGTGCAAACGACATAACGAATTAAGCGTTTTAATCAGTTTTCTTGCGCAACGACGAAATGTATTATACCTATTGTCTTTGTCAGTTCCTCTTTTGTACCGGCAGATTTCTTAGTCTCTTACGCGAACGGGAGAATTGAATTGTTGTCGCGTTATTGTACATATTGCGCGGCGTTATAGCTTTCGGAATTGGGTCAAACAGTTAACGATCGGTATCCAGGCTACGAGTCAAGCCCATCTACGAATGCACAGGCGTCGTTCTATCAACACGAAAGATAATCGCTTTTGGCGAACGATTCCCCGGCGCGCCATCGATTACCAATACTTTCCACGTTCCACCGCGGAAAATAATTAACTCTATAAACCACGAGACGTCGAATATTACGAGATTTAATTCAAAAGATGTTCGGCAACACTATCTTGTTATAAAAGCGCTGTTCACAAAGCGAGATTAATTTGACCGTGATATAGTAGAATTGCATCGTTTCTCATCATGTAAATAAAATTGCAAGTAATTAGCATAATAAATTGTATATTCAAAAATTCTTCAGCATTACGTATGTGAAGTTTCATCTTGCAGAGATATATTCATTCCTTCCACGGGCAACAATTAATATCCATCTGTATTGACGAGAAAATTTCGTTACTTTCAATTCCGGTTTTTAATTCGTTTCAGATCTGCATAAAATACAAAAGAAAAATGTCTCTGCATTATAAATATGATAAATTCGCATTTGTCAACTCACAGGCTCTTCTAAACGATTAGCGATATTTTGCTAAAACAGAAGTACGTGTCGAGTTGTAATTTCGATTCGACAAAAGGAAATGGCAGAGGTAGAGACAAATCGGACGGTTATCAGGATTAGCAAGAGGAAGAGGAAGAGGGTCGTGTTATACCCGGGACGTCGACGGTCTCGCGCGACGGCTGCAGAAATTAATATAGATCTCATTTCCTCGGTACGGATATACCGAGTATTGTCTACGTGTTTCCCTGCTCTTCTTCTTAAATCCCTTGTAATTCGCCTGTGTGCGTCTACTCGCCGTGATTTCGCGAGATCAAGAACGGAAAGAGCAATACGACAATCATATAGCTTAATTAAAAATCACGCCAATTTCAAACTAATCAATTTAGATCAGATTTGCTGATTTTAGT
Organism: Lasius fuliginosus; assembly: GCA_949152495.1. NCBI lineage: Eukaryota > Metazoa > Arthropoda > Insecta > Hymenoptera > Formicidae > Lasius > Lasius fuliginosus. The sequence goes on along the minus strand of OX424446.1, from coordinate 9,253,594 downwards.
TTGAAATTCTCATATATCGATTAAAACTAGCCAGATGCTGACTTTTTAATATCGTGCGGCATCTCTTCGTGTAGTGTAGGGCATCGGAATATTCTGGATTTATAACAGACATCCGCAAAAAAAATATATATATATATATATATATAAATTCCGTGACAACGGAAGAAGCAACGGGATACGCTATGCGATTAAATCAGAATCACAAACGTAGCGACTTTTGATTAACTACTCATCGATTTGCGCGGAATCGTATGCCGTGCCATACGGGACGTGCGATAGGAGGAGAATGCTGATAAGGGCGGTGGTGACGCAAATAAACGTGATAAATAAACGTACGATTAATTAACAACAGAGCGCGCGCAGCTAGAACGGCCCCGCCGTTCGTGACGCGGTAAATCAGCGGCGACGAGAATATAATAATTGAGAATCGACGCGTGCACACTCTCGCACCTAATTGATATATCGTCAAGTTTTTGTCGATCGTTGTGTGATTTATCGTGGGTGGTTTGGCGCGGGGAAGGCGCCGCGAATATACCGTGTATATCATTTACGCGCTCGTTTACGTTAGTAGAATGAATTCGTTTTCATTGTTTTCCCCCTGTGTACAGAAGAACAGTATTTTTTTCCGCGAGCTGTAGCAACCATCATCTCGCTTTACGAATCACTTTCTACACGAAATTGTTTTTACGTAGGATCGATTACATTTCAGATTGACTCTTTACGAGACAAGCGCGTAATTAATATCTCGCAATTGATTCAACATATATTGCATCTCTCATCTGTCAACTATAGTAGTAATTAATGTCAAATCAGCGATCAAGCTCTGTTTTAAATAAAATCTTGTTTCAACACACCGTTATTATCGTGTTAATACCTTTTTACAGAAATATCTGTGTAAAGCGCCTGTAAAATATATTCGAAAGGTTTTAGTTGTTGCATACGCAGTACGTGAAATGCGGTAAGGGATTTATTCGTATACGTCTCTTAATACTGGCGATCGCGGTGATACAAGCGATACGGCGCGGCGGCGCACTTGCGAGCAAAATACTGTAAATGCTTCTGGAGTAAGTGCGCAACATACGGCACACAAATATAGATTTCACCACAGTAGAGGAGGATAGAGAAAGTGGATATGGTATGAAGCCTGCGTTTTCCACAACCCCCAGGTGCATCAACGGTCCTGCGGCAATGCTGGTGGAAGCAGATGAGGCGGAGGAGTCAGAGAGAGGTCGGAGAGGCAGCGGGAAAGGAGAAGGGGGAGGGTAGGATGGTAATATAACGCGAGGAATAGAACTCGGTAGAGACTCGGTTAATTAACGAAACCCACATGGGACAGGCCCGTGCTCTGTCCAGACTGCCACATCTTCCTTCTCTTTCTCCGTCCTGGTGTCTCCTATGCCCAATCCTCTCGCTATCTCTTCCATCGGTGTCATCCTTTCTCCTCGTTACCCCTCCCTCGCCCCCTTCTCGCTCGCTGCTACGAAAATGCGACTATAGGACTGTACGTAAATAACTGCACACCCTTATCCGCCTTTTGCCGAACGTATAAGAGGAGCACGACGACGTGGGGTAAGCGACGTGGTAGATAAAGTCTCGGCGGTACGGCGGAGAAAAGACCAGCCGCAACAAGGAAGGAAAGATCTTGTCCAGTCGTGTGCTTAATTAAAGAAATTCTCGTTTACTCCCGGCCGCGTTTCCAAAACAGTGCTCGATCCCTTCGCTTTGCCCCTCTCTCCGCGTACCGCGTTATCCAGATATGGAATGCGGATAATTTGTGCTGGACAGAAGTCCGGGGCATCGAATCCGAGAATTTCTGATGAGCGCCTAGACACGCGATATAACGTGCGCGGTATGATAGTTCCGGCGATGTGGGTGAAATTGGGAAGTGAAAACGGATAGTGCAGGTCAAATAGGAGGCTTCGATTCTCTCTCTCGCCTTCGGAATTTCATTTTGTCTAACCGAAATCATATCGAATTTTAAATATTTCAATTGGATTTATGAAAACGGCAATACTACTATTATCCATTATCAGCAAACTATACCCGATTGTTTTAAAGGATTTTAAATAAAGTGATCAATTGTATAAAAGCAATTTTTAATTATCTCAAATTTCGAAAATAAGCTACAATTATTCTAGAAATATATAGATACAAAATGCAGCAAATCTGAAAAATCGCTTCACGGTAACTTTTAGACTCGAAAAATTTTAAAATCAAGAAATTATTAATCTATTGGAGAATATATACTTGTAATTCCATTAAAAAAAAATATTCAAGCAAAATTATATTTTCGCGCAAGAAAAACTATGATTTTTCTGAAAAACTATTAAAATATCTAGTTTATTTATTATACTAAATATCAGATAAATACGTATTGAAATTTTTCAATTCTTCATATTGTATCTCTGATAAAAGTCAACATTTTTAATGTTTACATGTTCGAAACAAGCGAGTCTTGAAAAAGAGGATTAAGAGCGATTACGTTTCTCATTTCTTTCTCTCGGACGTGGATACAATCACTGACTACTTCGCATTTACTTTCGCGCCCTTGCTCGAACGAGATTTAATTCCCCACAGGTCGAATTAAACGAAACGTCAGTGAACCGTCTACGTGACGTTCCACGTGGTCGAGAACGGCGCAGAATTGTTGCCCCGTCCTAGCGATCGCAAGAGAGAGAACGAAGAGGAGGGTGGGAAGGGGGGAGGGGAAATAACGGTGGATGGGTGCAAAATAAACAGCGAAACATTTGTGCGGGACAGTCGAACGGATAGATGGACCAACCGACGTCCATGTGAAACAGGATAGCGTCGCTACTGTCTGAAAGACGAACGTCCTTCAATTATCCGTACGCAGTACCGCACATACCCGCTGTTGTAACGAGCCCTTGCCGTAAAACATGTCTGTACTAAACGTTTCTCGCGATGCGCTAGTTAAATTGCGAACGCAATATAGATTTGTTTTGCGTAGAGAACAGTCGCTGTGTGCCTCTAAATCCTTGTGATATATATTTTCTACCTCGTTTCCCCCTACTAATATCTTCTTATTTTTTCGGTCAAAGTATTTTTAAAAATATTTTCGTACATGTATTTCTTCTATAAATATTTCTTCGAAAACAAATTTCAATTCAAAACAATACAAATACAGAGCATAAACACATGCGTAATAAATGTATTATTTACTTTACCTATTTTTCAATCTATTTTTTTTTAATTTGTGACAAACTCTATTGTAAATGACTCTATTAATGTTGAAATATTGTTGTTTCAAAAAAACTCGCCTCTGTCACACAAATTTTCACACAAAACGAGCACTTAAGCATATTTTTTCATGATGCTTCTATTGCTTTTACGAGCGAAAAACTCGTAACGTCATTTCATGAAGCGATCAAGGAGGATGTGAATTATGAGAGAGGTCACGCAGCATACTATATTATACCTATAAATTGTCATTTTCGAATTTTGTAAGTCACAATCTCATGCCATAAATAAATCGCAGTGCTCTTGGCAAGTTGCTGCTTTTTCTACGAAAGACTTGCGAAAGAGCGGCGCGATGTGAATGCTGCATACTTGCTTATTCAACGTATTTCATCTAAATTTCCACTCTTTCTTGCACATGCTCTTTTTTATCTAAATTCTTGCATGTTTGTCATGCTTTTGTTATGTAAATTTTTGATCGCATTGGATATCACATCACCAAAAATTATCACCACTAATATCGATTGTATTTTTATAACAAAAAATTAAATTTTTTGTTAAATTTTGTAATAGATCCTTTAGATATTAGATTTAGGCATTAGAGATTAATAGATATTTTATTCTAAGAATTTCTAAATTATATATTTCCAAAAATTTTAAGAACAGAAAGGAAGTATGATATTTTTCAATAAATAGGTGTGCTCTTTTCTTTTTTTCTCGCAGTATAGAGAAATACCTACTACATTCTTTATTTCCATGATATTTTATCGTATATCTTTTCTTATGCGAAAAAGATCCAGGCAATATGTAAATATGTATATATTTCAGTATATATGTATATATTTCAGTATATATGTATAACATATATAGCATTGAATTCAACCATACTAACAGCATCGTGTATATCACGCGTATCACACGCAAGTAGAAGAAGCTAGAGAAGTAACGCGAACGTGTGGCGAATAGAAAGACAATAGAGAATGACAGAAGCGCGACGTGGAAGACCGAGCGAGAACCTGAAAGGATTCACGAGGCACGTTTCACCTTTGGAGTTTGCAGGTATACGCCGGCCTCTTGAAAGCACTGTCGAGTTCGTTCTGAAAGTCTCGCTCCGGTCGGAAGAGGAAGGGGGGAGGAGAGGGGGACAGGAAGGGCGAAAGCTTCACTTCGGAGAGCTTAAACCGAAAACATAATCAAATCTCGCTGAGAGCCACCGCGGTGCAAAGTTACTAATTGCTTAATTTCCCTCGCTCCACTCCAGTCTTCTTGTCTTCTAGCATCCTCCTTTGCGAGGCGCTCCGCCTCTTTCTGTTCCTCGCCCCTTCGACTTGTCTTATTTTATCGAGCCCATACCATTGCCCTCCCGCTTTCCCGTCCTCCATCATTCCGTCTTTGATACTATTGCGGCTCTACTCTATGCGCGCATTTTTTCTTCTTCTACTCTTTATTTTCTCTTCGCTCGCGTACAATATTTGGGTTCTTTAAAATAATAATCTACTAAATGTATAGCTACATACTATTTATTTGAAGATTTATCGAGACTTCTCGAAACATTTAATAAAATATCCGAAATTTCGTATCGCAAACAAGTGTATTTACGCACGGATTGAAACAGTTTTCTGTAAAATATGATTGAGAAAAGTACAAGATTGCCGAAGGCAAGAGTCAGCGCGTGGTACTTTTCTCTGTGTAGAAGAGGAAAATTGTACGCGAGAAAGAAACATTCTCGCCTGTCGTCAAATGTTATTCCCTACCTTCTCTCTTAGCTTCCTTTTCCCTATCGCACTTATTCTCTGTTCCATTTCGCACAAGTTCGCCCCCCCTCTCGTATTATACGAGACTATTTCTCGAAAGCAAGCAGATTACGCTATCTTATTCGTAAAGATGCAATACAAGTGCAAAAATATAAGTGTAATAATAAACAAATAAAAAGATAATAGGCGCTATTTTAATTTTCGAATCCTATTATTGCTTGCGAAATGGGCGATTTAAAACAATTACACGTTGATATATTCGAAATACAATCTTCTATAAACGTTGCAAATACTATTGTATGGTTATCGCTTGCATCATTATAGTAAACCGATAAGGACTCGACGGAAATAGTTGCTGTATGCCAAGTCGTTGTCAAGTTTACGATACGTGAAGTAAATCCGAAATACAATCGATCTATTCAAAGGCAATGAGTCGTGCAAACGCGATTCCACATATGAAACGAGCTTTGAAACCATCTGCCATGTCTCGTGCAGAAAAGTTTTCATCTCTTTCTCTTTTCACGAAACAAAGAAAAATTTAAAGGCGATCTCGGACATTCGTTCGCGAGTATTTAACACTATTTTTGACACTCAATATAAGTGTGAAGGTGCACACGTCACGTAATTTAAACTCGGATATTATATATTATGACAAGTGCATTAATTGAATATATTTTGCTGTCAATTAACGATTCGTAAAAGAAAATGTGCTAATAAAACTATACATTTATTATTTACTAATATCACGATTATTCTACGTATTTGCAAGATGCAATATATAGTCAAATGTTATTTTATAGAAATGTATCGAAATGCAATGAATAATAAAACACTAATGAATATTAAGTGTATGACACACGAATGTTTGCAATGTTGTTACGAAAGGCCTAAAGACTTACAAATTACTATGCGGCTTTCAGAGGCCTTTATTAATGGCGTGGCGTGACTACCATCCCACTCGTACGAGCAAGCAGCCGTAAAGTTCTATGGTCGGGTGAGGGAAAGTTAACGCAAATTTTCCACCTTAACGTTTATCTTAAGGAGCACCTCGCGTTTCTTTCGTCGCAAAGGTACTACCGCACCATCGAATAAATTTCAAAATGCCGCGAGAGAAAGTATAGACGCGAATTTTCCCTGCAATGGTAATACTATCTCGAAATATACGAGGTAAAGCAGAACGTGAATTTTACCGCCGAGCTTTTCCTTAAAGCCGTCTTAAATTTCTTTTCGTAAGGGAAAGAACGTATAAAGAAAATGAGGAGAGAAGAAACAAGCGTGACGGACAAAGAAGGTGAAATACAAAAAGCTAGAGAAGAGAGGGGGGAGAGGGGGAGAGGGGGAGGAGAGAGAGAGAGAGGGGGGGGAAGAAAACATTGGCAAAGTAATAGCTACGGACCCTGCATCCGTGTACCATCCCTCCCTCGATATACACGTTTCGAGCTACCAGAGTAATCGATCTGTCGGACGATACTCGTGCCAATGAATCGCTCGAGCGCGATTTCACGCGAAACGAGCTCCGAGACCACCCATCACTTCCCGACGGGCAAGAGAACCTTCGACCGTGCAGGTCACCTTCGGTGAAGGATGGTCCGTTCGATCGCGATAAAATGATCCCTCCACCCAGCTTTTGGCCGATTTAACAAATCGTCTCGGTCCGGCGCGAGACCCCGCTACGCCGAGAAAACGAAAAGAACGAAAGCCGGATTGGTTGTCGAGACGTTCTAGAGATTCATCTCGTGTATCGACCAATTTCGAACAGTCATTTACATCCTTTTTCTCGATTGCGCTGTTCGCAAGGAAGCGATAATTAGTTCTGCCTCTGTAAATCTTGCTTTTGCTCGATTGAAGGTAGTATCGGTACATCGCGCGCGCTTTGCGATTTTTTTTACATGCGCGAGAAATATATATTACATTAAATATATATTATAAATATATATTATATAAATATATATTATAAATTAAATATATATTATATATTATATAATATTAAATATACATATATTATATTTGTATTTTTTGTTCGGAACAAACGACTCAGTAAACAACGCTCAATCAATTTCTTCCAGATTATTTCTTTTGCAAAAAAAAATGAACGGTAAGTCTCTGAAAAACAGCGGCCGTACCATGCGGGCAAAAATGTAATAAAGGAGAAGACACTCGAAGAAGAAATAAATCTTCGATCTTTCCCTTTCACGACTCTTGAGTCCCTCTTTTGGAGGGGAAAAAAAAAAAAAGAGAAAGCATAAGGAATACGCGATGGTCACGTTCGAAATATACATGGAGATTCTCTTCGCCCCAAAAAAACTTAGATCGACACCACTAAAATTTAAAGATCCTTCCATTATTATTATATACATATTTCGTTTATTGCATAAGCAGGATGAAGTTCAGTCAAAGCAATTCGAAATGAATGAATTCGTTGAATCTTCTTCCCTTCCTATACGCGTCAGAAATGTATTAAAGATGTAATATGGAAATGTAATAGATGAAATGTGTCAAAGATACAAGTGTTTCTTCGCAGAGCTCTCTGCAAAATCTTTGTAATATAAATATATTTTAAAATATAAAAATAATTCAGATTATTTAGATTTTAAGTATTTCGTAAAAGAGCGCGACGAATTTTTATATTATAAACGCATAACTTATAGCTTCTATAACCAAGATCGTGATAGTCTCATGTTACATGATATCATATTGCATGCACAATGCGAATATCGCATAACAATGCTGTTAGTAATGTAACCTGTACTAACTTGGCGCATAATATAGCTATATCACGTATATATGATCATTTGAAAAGATCTAGGTTGGTATATAATCATTTGAAAAGATCTAGGTTGGTATCATAAAATGAAAATGTGCAGATATATCGTATCTCTAATTTTTATCAATTTTCCAAATCTGTTATATGCATATATTATATTTTAATTATCCCAATAATTTAATTATAATACAGGAAATTTTTAATGAAAGCATTAAAGTCGTGAAAATCGCATACAACGTAAGAAGAAACGAAATTATCTCCGTTCTTTTATTTTAAAAGAGCTAGGATAACCGGTAAAGATAGTCCACTTTTACTACTGTTCCCATTTTCTCTGCGATCTTCTATTAAAAATTCGTGAGAATCCATTTAACCGTAGGAATTAGAAAGTAGCCTTATCTCTCTTGCTTAGCTTTATATATTCGTAACAAGATAAAATTTTAAAGTCGCGAGAGATTTCCGTAGGAGAAATTCTACGTAATTCTGCAAAATTGAAATCTTTATTGTATTATTTTTTTTATTCGTACGCAATTCTTATCAAAATAGAAAATAAAATTCGAATTAAAAAATTCTTTACTTATCAAACATTAATAAGTAAATTAATTATATGCGTGCAACTTTAATCTCTTTAATAATCAGCTGTTTTATATGTTTACAAAAATGTGCTTCTAGCAAACGATAAAATATATAATTTTCTATAAAACGATCCGCAACCGACCGTGTAATTACTTTTACATCTCTTCTAAGTTTACATTATACGCTACGTTATGATCGTTAAAACGACCCCGGTTGAGAATCACAGTAACAGTCTTTTGAGAATTTCCATGTTTGGTGGACCGTGTCATACGACTATAACGCGTCTTATCAGACTCGCTTAAGGCACGATAACTAAGGGCAATATCGTTAGCGGGCGATACTTTCGGAAGCACGAAGGAGGTTGTCGGGAGACGCGGAAGCGAAAAGAAGAAAACAGCAAGTTTTCAAGCGCCTGTTAGCCAGTACTACTTGACATTTAGCTCTTCGATGTAATCGGCGCCATTGAAAAGAGCGATTTATATCTCGTTATGTTCTATCGTGAGCAAGGAACAACCTTTGTTCGTGATTCGTGGGAAAAGTGGCCTCCTAAGGTACATTTCGTACTCCCTAATCTGCGTACTGCGAGACGCTTTCTTATCTCGTGATCCTTTTTTGCGTCCTTTTCCTTCCTCTCCCCTCAGCGTCTGCTCGCGGTCTTTGTCCGTCTTATTTCGCGTCTTTCTGTTCCACGGCCGTTTCCCGAAAGGATCGTCGAGAGACTCAAGGAATCCGCCTCTCGTTCCACAGCGAGAGAGAAACAAACGAAACTCGAGGAAATCGCCTTTGCTATAGTGACGCGCCTCCTATCTTCTTTTCCTCCTCGCTCTCTTTGCCTCGTTGCTTCCCGCTTCTATGCGGCGAATTCGTTTTCCGTGGGGATGAAAGAAAAGCTCCGTGGCCGTAGAGACGACTGGCACCAAAACGAGAAAATTTCTTTACAAATATATGTCTTTTGGGCTTACTCTTTCTATCTATAAGAGACTATGTTATATAAGCGCAGCAAAAAGATGTCTCTTACGAGCAACACGGAGAACGGATATTTATAATATTATAATTCAAATATATTTTAATGCATATAGATATTTCAAATTTCCTTTTATAAAATTTAATTGCAGTATTTTTTATATTTTGCAAATTTTATTTTTCCTCATTTTTCAGCAAATTATTCCTAGCTATTTTTTTTTTTTTTTTTTTGTTACCTTCTAGCAATTATAGTTGCAATTATCGCCAAACACGCTGCATTTCGAGAAAACGGTAACGGGAAACAACGGCAATCGGGAATGAAGACAGGGAAGAAAAGAAGCCGTTGTTTACACGACTTGCGAACCACGACGCTCTCGCCCTGGAAGGAAACTCGATCCTTCCACGCCTCGATTCCGTTCTCCTTTGACCGTTCGCTTTTACGTACCGTACGACTTTCGTACGGGCGGTCTCGCTGCAAACGAGTTTTCGAGTTCCTCCCTTGTGGGTAAAGGGGATCGGGAAATTCCACAGGTTGTCCCTTCCACGGCAATGCCTGTGTTTGTTCCTTTCGTTTGGTCCGGACGCGCGCGCGCGCTTATCGGCGGTATCGCTGGCTCGAGGCAATGTCCGTTTGAGAAGATCAAGAAACCGGTCGCGAAAATCCCATTTTCTCCGACCGGCTCTTTGAATCCGAGCGGAGTGAACCGTGAAGCTCTTTCAGCCCTCTGTATTTAAGGCCATTATAGCCGTTGACCCGGCAGCTTAATTTGGTCGTCAGCTAAATCGCTATACCGCACCGCGTCCTTTCTTTTTACGATTTGCGATTTACGATAAAACGCCACTCGGAAAAGCCGTTTGTGGTCTGTTCGTGCGTTTTACTCGCTATTTCGCGACGAAGATCTACGCACGGAGAAAACGCGTCAATTGATTCACGGTCCGTATTTATATACATAGCTAGTGCGCATTAACAACTTTAGCAATTTCGATGCAACGTCTTTAAAAAATAACGTATCGCGCGAGTCTCTTTATCGAAACCCGAGGCAAAACAAAATAGCATTCAATCTCGTCTAAACTGGTGCGACAGGGAAGCGAAAGAAGGGACGAGGAATACACCTTAGGTGCTTCTTCCTCCCCGCCCGAAGAATTGGTTAAACGCACGCCGGCTTTATACAATGACAATTCTTGCGGCAACCACACAGTACGGTCTTCTCGTATACATACATACATATATTCTCGCGCGGCTCGCCTCGGCCGCTTCTAGAAGCGCGTTAAGTGCACGCAAGCAAATGCAGCTTCCTCCCTCCTCTTTCTCGACAGCGTCGTAAGGTTTACGTTTCGGCTCCTCCGTTTGCATTCCGTCGCGCGGCTGAATATTCCACGAAAGAACCTCCCGGTCCGCCCTCCCATCCCTCCGCGTCCCGGATGTCGCTGGAAACCGCTGAGAAGAGAGACGTTTGAGAGACGACGTCGCGGTGAGAGTCTGGGGCGCGTGCATAATTCAGTAGTAATGCTGTGAGTTCATTCCGACCGCTACGGAGGAGTTGCGTATGGTCGGTCGAGTTCCATCAGTCCGGAACTTTCCGCTATTATTGCTATTTGCCAGCTCTCCCCCCCCCCCCTCTCTCTCTCTCTCTCTCTCTCTCTCTCGCGAGCACGTAGTCACATTTATGACGATCATCTCCGCCGTTAACGAACCATTTCGTCGGCGACAACGACCCGGGTGTCGAAATATTCGAGGCGAGCATCGTCCTCAGATTATAGATCGCACGCGTTGACATTTCGAAGGACGCAAACGTTGATTGCCGCACGAGAAACAATTCCAGAATGCAGAATTACGAGCTCGTTGCATATATTGTGTAAATTTTTTTTTTTTTTTTTTCCCCAAAAACACGAACAGAATTTAAAAAAACATAGAATACGCGACATTATATAATTAAACATGAATAAAAGTTTACGGATTATATAATAAGGTACGAATCGAAAGACGGTTATCGAAAACTCGGTAGAAGAACCGGGCGATTCTCTCGTCTTCTAAATAAGAGACCGGATTCCGACTGGAGAATATTCGACGGAAAACAGGAAGCTACTACTACAGGAAGCCGATAACCAAACGAGCTCGTTCGTAGCGGGCTATTGAGATGCGCTCGATGTAAATCGTTAATTTAAGAGGAGAGAACTAGTTTAACTAAAATATTGACTCGACTGAGTTAACGCGGGACTGGTTTAGAGGCGGTACGGTCGCGTATGTACTTTGCCTTGCATGAACGAGACTACGCCGTGCAAAGAGGAACTCGCCGCCGCCGCCGTACGCGAGATAGGACGAACGAGAGAAAGCTGAAACAGACGAGACAGCTGGCGATATATATAAGTTGAAGAGGAAGCCACGGACGAAAAGAGAGAATGTCACGAGCAGACTGTCAGGGACGCGTAAAGAGAAAGAGACCAATAACAGTTGATTCTGACGGGGCGACTGCACTGCAAACATTTATAGTTGCAAACCTACAAAGCCTCGAGAGACTTCCATATTGTTGTTACTACTTAACCGCTACTTGTTACTATTACTCACGGCATCGTTAGCACGTCGAGGACTGTTTCCCCAATTAAAGCTTGCGAACGCGCAACTGCTCGTTGAAAACGGGCGTTGTGTTAATATAAAGAAGATAACACACATTTCGTCAGTGTGTATGTGTGCAATTTATGATCATTATTGAGACTCAAATGTCGACTTACTTTAAGCTAACACCGCGAGGCAGCAACGTGAATCAAGTGTGAACGTACGGTTATAACTCATACGAGTCTCCTCATTATAAGAATTTCTAGTGAAAGATATTAATGAGATAAATTAAATAAAACGTATACAAAGTCGTATTTTGTTACGTTATTATATCACTGAGTTTATATGAGCCAATCTCGTTACTCTGAACAACTTTAAAACAACCGTTTCATAACGAAACGACATAAACACGACAAAGCGCAGACAAAGGAAGGGAGAAGATAAAGATAAAGTTAAAGAGTTCATAATAACGGCTAGCAAAACGATTCTTCAATTTTCACAGCATCGTGAGATTAATCTGCGCCATGTGAATTGCTGTACCATTTGCTCGCCAAGAATCATCTTCAACGCCCCAGCGAGGGGCCCCGCGAGGGGCAACGCGTATAATTGCATGCCGCAATAACGCACACGGTACGAGGTCTGCGGTGCGGCTTATTCTAATAATCGCGCCCGTCTGAAATTAAAGTGCGGGTTGTAATTAACGTCGCGTCGCGTGGTCACGGAATATATATGCGAATGATCGCCATAAAATTACGGAGAATTTACGCGGGAACGACGTGAAGAGAGGAAAGAATCGTCCGAGGGCGCGGACGAAAATGGGGGGGGAGGGGAGGGGGGAGAAGGGAAGATCCCACTGACTGACCAAGGGTGAAGGGACGATGACGGCTGAATTTAATAAGTCGTGATGCCGTTCTTTCGCGCACCTTCTGCCATGAATTTCGCGTTATTTTCGAGTCGCAAGCCGTTTTCCCACGACTTTACTGGCACGAAAATACTACGTGGAACTCGTTGTTCTGGCTCTCTGGAACAAATGCGGTTGTCGCGACCCAGTTCGACGTACGAGGAAGGAATTACTTACACGACGCGAAGTAATTCGCGGAACGATGTAGAAGCGAGACAATGGTGACATTGGTGTGTGATAGCGTACGCGACCGCTGACGCAAAAATTCCAGTACAACTATTTTCTCACTTACAATTAGAGAGAAAAAAAAAGAGAAAATATCCAATTAACATTGCAAAATCCTGAGTAAAATTAAAAATATTTAGATTATCACGACAGCTAATAATAGATGAAATGTAATTTTATGAGTTTCTTACGTAATATGCTGTGATCGAATTTGCTGGAGAAACGTTCTATTACTTTGCATATTAAAATGTTTCAAAGATTCTTTAAATCTATAAAGATTCAACATATGCACGCGCGATTCGAGAAAAGTGTTGAGCTTTATCGATAGTTAAAAAATGGAATTGTCGCGATAACGGTATTTCTCGATAATATTGCGTCATTCCTGCGATAATACGACATCTCTGTATGCTGAAGATAACGAGAAATCACGCAGGTGGAAGAGGAACGATCGAAACTCAATCGGCGCGTAAGTCAGTAGCGCGGAAAGTTGAGATACAGAGCGAAATAAGCAAAACAAAAAATATAATAATAATACAGCAGTAGACCGTTTCATTCATCGCCAATCCGTTGACGATATTCGCGAATATACAAATATGTACAAAAACAATTTTAAAATATGCAGAAAAATTTCTCGTATTAGAAATTCATCGCTGTGTTTCCCATTTAAAATAAACGCTAACGAGATTACTCTGCACATTTTTCTCGTGACCCAATTTCGCCGCGAGTAAGTCGCGATCCATCAAAAACTGCGAAACTTTCTGAGAGGAAATAAAGTACGCGCGGTAGTATGAAAAATTATTGCGCGGAAGAGAGAGACTTTATACAAGAGGAAATATATGTCGACGCGTTTGAATATATTGCGTGTCATCTAAATTTCTCTTTCATAAAAATCTGCCTAATTCGTGACGCGATACATAATTTAATATCCACTCTAATTCACTTTGGAAATTATGTCAACATGTGTAAATTGCAAATATAGATAGTCACCAAATTTTACTCCCAAACGTGCTTTTATATATATTTTATACAACAAACTGCAAATATTTTTTTCTCAACATTTCTAAAAATCAAATATCTTTTATTTTTTCATGAGCAGCAATGTTTCATATAATATAAAATAATTATATTTGCTTTGTTAAATATAAAAATTATTTATTAAACTATATGTCAAAAATATCATATAGTATACTTTGTTGCAAGCAGTAACTCAAAACTCGAACGTTTATGAGCGCATATGTGAAAGCACAAGAAATTTATTACAAATAATAAAGCTTAATTTTTCATTATTATTTTTTCATTAAAATATTTCTATATTGGATTATGAAAAATTTTATATAAATATATACTTATATGCGTTAATTAAATAATTAATATTATTTTACTTGCAGAAACGTCGCGCGTGAAAAAATAAAAAAAAATGTCAAACTCGAAAAATTAAGTCTCGTCGATTTATAGCGTATTTTCGTTTTAGAGAAAATGGTGAAAAATATAAATGCTTATACAAGTCAAATATGTTCAGTTGATTGTAAATCTGCCACGAGCAAATAGATTGACGTAATTTTGCATTGCGCGAAAAACTCGTGCGCTCTCGCACAGTACGCGATCTGACATATTTTATTTAAATATCCGCTTGCACATTCAAGGGAATTGACGCGAATATTGTTGTCGATAATATGCAGGCGAGGTGACGAAACAATTACAATTCAATACATTCTTATTATCTATTCTGCAACTAATATTTTAATATTAGTTTCAATTTAAAAACTTACGTCATTGCTATATGTATATGTAAATAATCACAAAAATAGTATGAAAATTCCGCGAATATGTGTCCGTGACCGATATTTAACGTGGTAAAATCGCGCTTTCTTCAATTCTGTTCGGACATCTCTGAATTTTCTCAACTTTTCGATGTACTTTTCGAAAACTGCGCTCTAACATAACAACGCAATAGAGAGACAGAGATCGGTTTTGACTACGAGTGCGCCATTCAACGACACGATAAACTTTACCCCAGTCGTTCTTAAAAGTTTATCGTTTGTACAACGTGTGCGTGTATGTCACTTTTGCAGTAGAAGCATGGAAGCGCTTGATGGCGAAACTACCTCCCTAGCGAAATTCTTTTTATACGACGACCGTAATCTCGTAGCTTTTCTTTTCCTCGTCTCTTTTTTTCTCCCTTTTTTTTATTACAGTATGCAAAAGGAAAAGCAACGATAAGAATATGGAAATGAATGTGACACAAAATCGTGCAAATCGAACGCTGCGATTTTTCTACGAAACATTTATATATACGAAATTATTATTGTTACTTTATCACATATGGTGTCGAATAGATTTTATAACAGAATATAATTTTCGAATTTAATTTAATTATATGCCGTTCTGTTCCAATTTAAAAACTCTTACGAAATTTTTAAAATTTTGAATAAACATTCATTAGGAAGCTGTGCAAAACGAGAAACACAAAATTTCAAATTTTATAAATTTTTTTCTTTTTAAAATTAAGTGAAAATGCATAATAAAGTATGTTGCATATGGAAATGATAAAAATTTAAAACTAACAAGTAAATTGAAGATATATACGGTAGCGATTAAAAGTTTTATAATATTTTTAATTTTTTCCAAACACGTATTTCAAGATCATTTTTATCTGTAATGTAAATGTCTAATGTAAATCATTTTCATAAAAAGTAAAAAATACTGCAATAGTAGGAAAAGAGAAAAAAAGAGATGAGAGAAATAATATAAAGAACGATGATAATAAATGACACATACCATTATTCTGCATGATAATCTCTCTGGATTAATCCGAGATTACGATTCAGATTACGATTCCTGGATGTGCTCCTCTTCGATGCATTTCGATACACGGGCATTGCTGGAACACACGCAAGATGCAATTATTTTGACAATTGGATGAAATGCGATTGATATTAGAATATAGATTATACGGAAAAACGGATTAATAAATTAAAATGATCGCCCGTAAATTTATTCGGCATTCCCGACACTCGCGATTACATGAATAACGCGAAACGCGCGCGATAAATAACCTTTTCTCTTATATAGATTAAGTGTCAAATTGTTTTTTACATTTCTGTACACATTACACATCGAGTCCTGTGTTTTATTAATTTTTCTCATCGATCATATTCTCATTCTTTTTTTACTTTCAGTTTTTCTTAAAACAAGATAAACGAGAGTTAAAACAAAATAAATGTCCGAAGGAACGAAAATATTCTGACGCACACTAAAATAATTCGACTCGTCGCGCACGACGCGCTTATCAGTCGACCGGATCTTCCGAGAATCGGGCGCCCCGGCAAATTCCGAGAATCGTCGCGTGAACCGTAAACATGGCGGACGAACGCTGCGCCAACCGTGAATATTATAGACACACACAAGCGGGATTCTCGTACCTCGATTAATCCTTCGGCTTTAATGCTCTCTTCGATGTTTTTCGTCACTCCGAACACTGAACGACACTCGCGATGCTCGGACGAATAAATGCTAGGAAAAAAACGCGGGACGCGTACGTTAGGAAACACTGAAAATTTTTTAGAGAACGTGCGCGAAGGACGCGGAAAAGGGCGTAATTTACGACGATATTGAGAGACGTATTTATCCGAATCACGCGAGATAATTATATACATACACTGCGACAATCGTACGTCATTATATTCTTCACTTTCGACAATCTTACTCTTATGAATAATTCAAGACGAATAAAAAAAATACGAGGACGCGAAGCGAACGCGGGAACACGACTACACAAGTATACACCGACGCCGCGCGATACCAACTGCTCGGCGTAAAACAAGTTCGGTCACGTAAGACGCACCTCTAACTTCACGCGTCGCGCGACAAAGAACATAAATTGCGAATACCGAGAGACGTATTTATTTCGATCGCGCGAGTATGTAATTATATACACTGAGACGATCGTGTTTGTTATTACATTCGACGCTTTCGACGTTCATTTTTACGCAGAATTCGACAAGATTGACAAAGACACGAGAACGCGGAAACACGACTACACACCAGCGTCGCGCGATATTAACTGATCGGCGAAGACAAGTTCGGTCATGTAGACGCGCCTCTGCTTCACGCGTCGCGCGACAAAAAAACATAACTACGAATTCCGAGAGACGTATTTATTTTGTAATTATATAAACTGAGACGGTCGTCCGTTGTTTTTATGCGGCGCTTTCGACGCTCATTTTTACGCAGAATTCGACAAGACTGAGAAAAAACACGAGAACGCGGAGCGGACGCGGGGACACGACCACATACCGGCGCCGCGCGATACCAACTGCTTAGCGAAAAAAACGAGTTTGGTCACGTAAGACGCACCTTTAACTTCACGCGTCGCGCGACAAAAAATATAAATTACGGATATCGAGAGACGTATTTATTTCGATCGCGCGAGTGTACAATTATATACACTGAGACGATCGTGTTTATTGTTACATTCGGCGCTTTCGATACTCATTTTTACGCAGAATTCGACAAGACTGACAATGAAAAAAGACACAAGAACGCGGAGCGAACGCGGGAACACGACCACACACCGGCGCCGCGCGATACCAACTGCTTAGCGAAAAAAACGAGTTTGGTCACGTAAGACGCACCTTTAACTTCACGCGTCGCGCGACAAAAAATATAAATTACGGATATCGAGAGACGTATTTATTTCGATCGCGCGAGTGTACAATTATATACACTGAGACGATCGTGTTTGTTGTTACATTTGGCGCTTTCGATACTAATTTTTACGCAGAATTCGAGACTGAGAAAAGACACGAGAACGTAAAGCGAACGCGGAAACACGACTACACACCAGCGTCGCGAGATATCAACTGATCGGTGAAGACAAGTTCGGTCACGTACACGCGCCTCCAGTTTCACGCGTCGCGCGACAAAAAACATACGAATACCGAGAGACGTATTTATTTAATTATATACACTGAGACGGTCGTCCGTTGTTTTTATGCGGCGCTTTCGACACTCATTTTTACGCAGAATTCGATCGAGACTGTGAAAAAGACACGAGAACGCGGGAACACGACTACACACCGGCGTCGCGCGATACCAACTGCTCGGCGAAAAAAACGAGTTCGGTCACGTAAGACGCACCTTTAACTTCACGCGTCGCGCGACAAAGAACATAAATTACGGATATCGAGAGACGTATTTATTTCGATCGCGCGAGTGTACAATTATATACACTGAGACGATCGTGTTTGTTGTTACATTTGGCGCTTTCGATACTAATTTTTACGCAGAATTCGAGACTGAGAAAAGACACGAGAACGTAAAGCGAACGCGGAAACACGACTACACACCAGCGTCGCGAGATATCAACTGATCGGCGAAGACAAGTTCGGTCACGTACACGCGCCTCCAGTTTCACGCGTCGCGCGACAAAAAACATACGAATACCGAGAGACGTATTTATTTAATTATATACACTGAGACGGTCGTCCGTTGTTTTTATGCGGCGCTTTCGACGCTCATTTTTACGCAGAATTCGATCGAGACTGTGAAAAAGACACGAGAACGCGAGAACACGACCACACACCGGCGTCGCGCGATACCAACTGCTCGGCGAAAAAAACGAGTTCGATCACGTAAGACGCACCTTTAATTTCACGCGTCGCGCGACAAAGAACATAAATTACGGATATCGAGAGATGTATTTATTTCGATCGCGCGAGTGTACAAATATATACACCGAGACGATCGTGTTTGTTGTTACATTTGGCGCTTTCGATACTAATTTTTACGCAGAATTCGAGACTGAGAAAAGAGACGCGGAACCGCGATTACACACCGACGCCGACGTCGCGCGATATCAGCTGATCGGCGAAGACAAGTTCGGTCACGTAGACGCGCCTCTAGCTTCACGCGTCGCGCGACAAAAAACATACGAATATCGAGAGATGTATTTATTTTGTAATTATATACACTGAGATGGTCGTCCGTTGTTTTTATTCGGCGCTTTCGTCGCTCATTTTTACGCAGAAATCGATCGAGACTATAAAAAAGACACGAAAATGCGGAGCGATTATAAACTATAAAATTTACCGGCGAATAAGGCTGCGTTTCGAATTCCGCTGTCAGTACTGACAATCTATAAATATACATAACGTACGACAATCTATAAATATACGAATCATAGATCTCCAGTACTGGCAGAGTAAATTTTGGAATGCAGCCTAAGTCGGTCATGTGAGACGCCCTTAGCTTCACGCGTCGACAAAGAGCATATATAAATTACGAATATCAAGAGACGTATCTATCTCGCGATCGCGGGAATCGATTAATATACGGATAAACGTCCGTCGTTACATTTAATATGTTCGATATTGAGACAGATAAAAAGACATGAGAACGCGAAGCAATCACGAACATAATTACGCCGGAAATACAAATTAATGGGCGAAATTTAATCAGCTGACACGCCTAACGTGCTCTCGTGTCCGTGCGATGCAAACAAATTTCTTAGTTTATTTTAGTGTACCTAGATATTACTAAAAATATAAATAAAAATATTATATTATATCGCTAAAATAATTATAATAAATTATAGCAAAAAATGATAATTATTGAGACATTGACGTAATAACATATATTAATATACTAATATTGTACAAATCAGAATTAGACTAATATTTATTATACAATACAAATATAATCATAGATTATTTTAATTTTTTACTGAAAATATAAGTGCTTACATTTATATTTATGAATCATTATTAAATTATTTGAATCCACATTTCATAAATTCGTGAATTTAAAAAAAGAATTTTTTAAATTCATAATCTTTGAATTATTTTGTATTTTTAATGTAATGAAATCAAATTATAACATTATTTATCAAAATTATGTAATAATGATATTCTCTTATAAAAATAATCAATCGTGATATCCTTATTAGATTATAATATAGTTACGTTATATTACCTTTGATTTTTAGGGAATAAATTTGCAAAAGCCAGGAGGGAGAGATTAAACAAAAGATATTTAAATGATTCTAGCACTCACTGTGACGATGCGCGAAAAGCCCTTATTCACCGATGAAAACGTAATGAAACCGTATATCGAGCTCGTTGCACGTGAAACAGCATTAAGCAATAACCGACAGGCCGTGCATCTATCGCGTGCAACGTCAAACGTCATCCCCTGCGTAAAGCGGCCACCCTCGCCACGCTCGTCAGGAGGCTCGATTCCACCACGAATGTTGATTTGCGCTAAAAATGCGTTGCCGGCGGCGTTCACGATTGACCGGATAACGCGGTCCCCAATTACAGTCTTGCTCGTGGCGGTGACGCGGAACATAATCGGCTTGACGTTGGTAGCGCGATGTAAAATGCTTGTTGCCTCCAACGGCGGCTAATGACGAGCTCATCTTCGCAGCCGCGGATGAAAGTTATTTCGCGCGATCGTATCGCATAATAACGTCCGCGTATCAACTCAATCTTTACGAAAGACGCGCATTTCATTTTCATCTCCCGCACAAAATTGTTACCGCTTGTTAAGTTTGTTAACGCTTTATAGAGGAATTATTTAATTCTGAATATTTTCTGATTGCAATGTCTAGAGATTAATAACTTGTCAATTATATGAAAATAAAAATAAAAATTAAAGAGTTCCTTTAAAGTTTCAAGGATACAAATATATAATAAAATTAAATTTTCACTCAGGATATAATTTAACATTTAACGCTGTAATATTCATGTTGCTTTGTTTATATAGTATATAATCTGAATTTTTGCATTAATAAATAATTGAAATAACCTGACACTTTTTTAACGGCAACCTTTTTAACGACATAATGTGAAAAATCCAGTAGCATTTTTAATGCTTCTCTACGTAAATATCTTCCATGTCGTTTCGCTTTGATAACGGCACGATCGAACCTATCGTTACGTAAAACAATATTAAGCAATAATCAATTAGTTGTATAGAAGCGTCGTGTGAACATCAATCGCTTCAATTCTACTTGTCGTATCTTACTTATAGAATAAAGAATTGTCAATCAAACAAAAGTTATTCAAAATAAAAAGGATTTACTGTTTAATTAATGCTAAAAATACAAAAATAGAAAAAAATCCAAACTTTTAAACAAAAATATCGGTTTTACAAAATAAAATTTTAATACACGAATACATTTTTGTAAAATACGTAGCGAAATAAATTTGATTTTAGAGTATAGCTAGAGAAGCATATAGGAGAAAAAGAAAGGAATCGAAAGGGAAGCTCCAACGGGTTAAATTTCTCCTACAAACACAAATACGTGAAAGAGACGCATTTGATCGAAGAGGACTACGATCCTGATGCGTACTCCCGAATATAGCTACGGATCGGAGAGATTTCATCAGTCACCTGTCACTACCCTTACGAGCCACCATCTTCAACCCTTTTCACCTCGGGCTCCCATCAACCTCATGCCCACACCCCATCCCATGAACATAAAACAACTTAGTGAAACGCTGTACAAGTTCGAAAAGCATCGGTATATATTCCCTTGGCAACTCAATTTACAGTTATCGTAAAGAGGAGGAAATATCAACCGAATGTCAGTAGCGGAAATAGCGTACTCGGAAAGTATTCACAGAACACTCGGCAAGTTTATATATTTGGAATACTCGGTGTAATCTTATCATCTCGACAGAATTGCTATTTTTATTCGCCATACGGCCGACGATAGAATTTTTTATTTTCGTTGCTTTGTTACATATTTACGCAATATTGTTTATTATACTGCGAAAGACGTAATCATAAATTATCAAAATAGCAATTTGGTTGATTGAGAAATATTGGCGGGATTGTTTTGGCGGTGACATTTATTTTCATTTGGAACGAATGTGTAACATGTGGTGCAGGGAAGAAAATAAACGATAAGCGATGCAACATCGCGCTGTAAATGGAAAAAGACGAGATGTACCGAGTATTTATGTGAAAAAAACATTTCGAATTTTTCGATTTTACAATCGTTTCGGCATTGCTACAGTTCTGTCTTCCGTCCCGAAATAGCAGATGTATCGATGCCCGATTTATTGTTGAAAATAAATATTGTCGAAAATCGTAGGATAAATATCATATCGTCAAAGTTTGTAATAAAGAGAGCATTTCTCGATAAAGGAATAGCTATATGAATAAGGAGGGAAATAAAACCGTGATAAAAGTCTGTATAGTAAGAAAGACAAGTTTCAGGTTAAAAGTAATCAAGATAAGCTATTTTCTTCGCTATGCGCGCGCGTTTGCACAGGATTTTACATTATATACACTAACTTTTTTTTGTCTTTCGTCTCTTATTTCGTTCGACGATCGATCAGCTTCGGAATTTTCTGATTGCACTTTCTGCGGGGAAGTTCGTACTACGCCGGCTAATGAAAAATATCCCTCAAAGCGGCTCGCGTGGATATTAATGCGCCCCCATTTTAAATATTACTTTCAATCTTTTCGCTACAAATCTGACTAAAATCTTTCCAGAAATGTTACACTCCACGCGTTTTAATATATGATATGAATAAGTTAAAACTAATCCAAAGAGAGGGACAAAGATTGAAAAAAAGAATCAAAACCTTGAAGAATGAAAATTTGAAAATAATATCGATAATTTTTTAACGCTCTTAGATTTAACCGAAATTTCGAGATTCCGTCACATTTGATCTACGATTTTAAAATAATTTTACATCATTTTTTTTATTGATTTTAAAAAAATTAAACCGAGATTTCGATTTCTCTACATGTGATTTACGATCTCTCTGATAAAAATCTTACTTTCGCGAAACCGAATGGTTCTCAAAACGGAATTTGGCTATCTGCCGACGAGATCGGTAGCAAAGGGGCTCGCGTGGAAAAAGCGAGCGTGAATATTTAAAGCGACAAACGATTCGTTTTACTCCCGTCGCGCGATGCTTAAACGCCGTCGTCGTCGTCGTCGTCGTCGTCGTCATCGTCGCCGAAAAGCTCCGACGTGCGCACGTTCGAACTCGCCATAGTGCGCACGTAGTGCACCGCAATTCGTTAGGGGAAATTGGCGCATCAAACTTTCCTTTCTATTTTTTAATTTGCTGTCTCACCGTCCTCGCACCCCCGCGTTAGTGTGGCCGCGCTCTTTTCATTTCGTTCCGCGATTTATGGACCGCGTCGCGCTCGCTGGGTCGGCGGGCTGGCTGACCCCGCAAAGAACGTGATTTACAAGCGAATCATAATCGACGAGAAATCGATATGATTTATCGCGAAATAACGAAACGGAATAACTCATCCGCCCACACTCGTCGACCGTGCGGCAACGGTCCGTTTCCATTTCCTTTGTGCTTGCTACCGCTTGCCGAAATGTATTATACGAGAGTGGTGCTATGCACTCGACACACGATAACTTGATGTTCGTGTAAATATCGAAAAGGCAAGCCCCATGCTTCAACTTTGGGAGTTAAGTATCCAGCTGTATCGTGTTGTTTGCGCTACGTCAGCATGATATTCGTAAACGAAGTTGCTTGATGTATGACGTTATGCACTGATGAATATGAGATTTAGAGTACACAGTAATGTACAAAATTATCGTCAGTTTACCCATGTAAATTTAAAGTCGGAAGCTAATGAATAAACTTTAGCTTTTTCACTCAACTGCAAAAAAAAAGAAAATTTTATTTCTAATTATAAACAACAGCTTTAAACAACTAGAATTACAGCTAACTTCGTCCATAATATTTAATGAATAATGCTGAATAAGCGCATTTGAATTTATTTAATGTACAAATAAAGAGAGAAAGGGACAGTGAGTACATTATTATTTATAATTCTACATATTATTCATCGATATTAAATTATTGATTATATTCTTTTATCAGCAAGAACATTCAATATTCTTTGACAATTCAAAATTAAACACACACACACACACACACGTATATGTGTGTACGTTAGTCCCGAATCGATATATAACTATAATTCTGATCACAAATTTAAAACATGATATTATTATACACATATGAAATATTATACGAAATGTAATAATAATTGGACATACATGCGACTATAAAAAAGATGTATAAAAATAATTTCCTCTTATGTAAAATTATATAAAATTATAATTGCGACAAATATTCTCCAAATTATATTAGTGATACCTAAAGCATAAATGCGTAATCATCATTTTATTACAAAGCGCTCAGCAATAATTAAAGAAAGCTTTTAGCGTGATTCTGCAAAGCGAAACTGATGCAAAGCGGAGTTTTACGAGCTCAATTGCGCATAAAAATTTACTAATTGCATTATTCCGTTTTCAAGCGTGTAATACGGCAAGAATTCGAAAAATTGAGACGCGCAATCGGGACGCACGCGCACGACGTTATTTTATTAAAAGGTATTAAAACGTAGAGCGCACGTCGCACCGCCGAGTGTCTTTAACGAGCGTTACTCGACTATTAAAGCTGAATGAACGGCGCACCTGCCCGTCCTGATAATCGCAAGTCCATTTATGATAATCGACGTCTCGCTAAAATTTCATTCGCTCTTCCGTTTAACCGCGCAGTTAAACGAGATAATTAACTTGTAATCGCCTCGGGACCTAGGCTCGATTCACGTTTCTATCGCGCTTCTTAATTGGACAAAATCTCTCCATACTTTTTTAATAAATTCCCGTGATTGGCGTATCGATCGCCTATGCAAATACTGAGTGGCCATTGAATTTCTAATATTCGCTCTCCAGAAGCAATACTTGCTTCGCTGGTTGGCCCCGCCGACTGATCGTACAATTTAAATAAGCGGTTTCCTCCAACGCCTCCTCGACCGCGGTTCTTTACCCCTCGGCCTATCTCTTTCTCTCATTCTGCCTCTTCATACTTTTTGTCCGCGCCCGCATTTCCGCCGTTTCCACTTTTACCAAATACCGTTCACACTTTTACACTTCCTCTTTTCCCGTTCGCCTTCCCATTCCCCTTCACTCTCGGCGCAGCCTCGCGAAACACGTACGCGCACTCGTTTCGGGCGTTAACGGAAGTCGATTCGGGACTAACGAGCAGACGATCCAATTATAGAATTTTCATCCGAACACATTTTGCCGGGCGTCGAAGCCTGCTCGCTTTTGTATAGTTAAAGCGGACACTTTCGCACTGCGCTCGACCGGGTATTAACCGGGGTGTTTAGCCGATCGATCCTGATGGCCAGCGAGGTGGTACGCGAAAAATTACTGGCCGACTGGCAGATTACGGTGATCATCGACTGGCGCGATATACCAGAATTTCAACATTTGTATCAAAAAACGATTTATCCCGTTTCATTTTTAATCCCACGGAATGCGTTTCTCAGCGGTGGAGCGCGCTCAGTTTTCGTTTGCGTGTGGATCGCATCAATATTTGCGAAAAACATTTTGCAGCGGAATATAAATCAAACGAAATACAATGTAAAAGAGTTAATAACTCAACGCGCATATCAAGGTACACGCTCTCCTTTGTGATTCATATACGTGCGGCAGTTATTATTGTCAGTCGTTAATAAACAATACGAATAATTAAAAAAAAATACTTCGTATCGAAAGAGTAAAATAAAAAAAAAAGGTAGAGTATTATAGCGCGACGAATATCATTTCACTGCGTGCTCTCCGAAACAAGCTCCAAATTAAGCTTCCAGCAGCGACGTGTCGTTGGTTACCTTCCTATCGAATTTTCTCCGAAATGCAGTCAGGGATATACGCTGGTTAGCATGGAGATCCAGGCAACACGTGCGACATCGTCTAATCTAGCAGATATTTTCCGCAGGTATGAGAATCTGCACGAGGGACAGTGAATGGGATCAGGAAGGCACTGACCCTTTTGAGTCCATATTCAATTTGCATTTAAATATCTACCAGTTGAGATTTTACAACGAGGTAACTCTCGCCGGATCGCGAATAGGTAATCTTCAGATAATCGATATACATTGCGGTACACACACACACATATATATACACACACGTATGAAGAAATATATAATCATCTCCTTTTTTTGGACGCTTTTTCTTTTAACAATACTAAATCTCGTGTACAGTGGATGTTAACTCGAAGCCATATCGAATATAAAGAATATAACTTGTATTTTATGCAAGTTATAAATCGAACATTATTATATAATATGCAATAATGTATCAATAAAATAATTATTTTGCAAAAATTACGTTGTTCATTGGATATGAGACAGTTTGTCTTAAATAATAAATAATCTTATTTTCAGTATATAATTTCAGTTAAAAAATTGTATCTATATTCTTTTATAGAGAGTCGCGCATTTTTTATGATCATATAAAATATATTTTTTATGTAATTTTTCTATATCATCTTATAATTATAAAATAAAAATACGTCGGTTCGCACGGATACTTTTACGTACTAACTCGAAAAAATCTTTAACGAAAATCTTTCTTGACGTCCCTGTCAATGCTCGGACGAAGAGAGCACGAATCTGAAATGAAATTTCCCTTGAAAATTGCAGGATTTCGTTTTCGAAAATAGCATGTGGCCGATTAAACGCGCATTTAGGATGAATCCACTTACGAAACACTTCTCCGGAAACGCCTCCACGTTGTAACACCTGCAGGATTAACCTTTCGAATGCGGCTCGCTAATTCAGGAAAGTGAGAAGCTTACTTCGTAAATGAAAATTCTTCGCGTAGGGAGCTTGAACAGAAGCTCAAAGGCGATTTTATTTCGTATTTCCTTGGTTTTCACTTGAATTTCAGTCTAAATTAATCGTAAATTTTCGGCCATACAAAATCGCGGCAGGGATAAACGTGGACATTGTATTCAAATTACTTAATCAAATTGAAACGCGAGACAAGATTTCGTTATCAAAAAATTTTATGCTCGAAATTTGCATACTTGATTTTTTGCAGCCAAAACCTCATTTTGCAACGGATAGAGCAATCAGTCAAATAATTTCTCTCACGCGCGCATTTATCTCGAGTGCGCTTTGTATATATGTGTTGTATATATGTTGCAATGTCGTCAATCGTTAGTTGAAGATAAAGTCACAACAAATAACTCGCTGCTGATCAATAGCGATGGCATAGTCGATATCTGGCACTAATTTCGGCTCAAAAAAGCTTGATTTTTTTTATTGGGTGACGCGATGCGGTTTATCGGCGCGTTCTGGGCCTCGCCCGGATGATGAACGCGACCGAATTTACAAATTTGACTAGTCCGAACAGAGCGCGTGATCCAATCAAAAAATCAAATTGGCTATCGCCATCATTTATCTCTTGAACGAACGAAACACGTTTGCGATTGGTAGCTCGTCGTTGATCACGGAAAAATATCGTGCATTCGCCATTGGATCGAACCTCGGCAATAATAAAAAAAAAATTTCAGAGAGATCGTGAATAATTTCTATTAGTCATAACGATATGCATCAGTAACGAAAATAAAATAAAGCTTCTCGTAATTGAAAATTTAACAGAACGTCAGAAAACATTTAACGATAATGTATCGCATATTTTGAAAATGGATATTCTACATTATGTACGTCTTTAACATAAATTTGTAATATTGCAAAAACATCCAAAAAGGGCAAACAAATATTGAACAAAGAATGATTACGTATCAATAACTTTCAACTCGTGTACTTCGAATAACGAATAAATGATCGCTATTGAACGAAAGATATCGACTCGCAGAAAGTAGCACCTCTATATAATACCATGAATGGTCGCGATAATAGCTCCATCAGGACAGAAAATCGCAAAAGGTCATGTAGCACCGCTTAATAATGGCGTACCAAATCGAAATGTAATTTCACAGTTCAACAATTTGCATTTGTGGTTTATTAGTCCGAATAATAGGAGAATAATACCAGTGATCTTCAAATCTTGTTTTCGAGATAACAGAAATAAAAAGGAGAGAATAAATGAAAGAGAACCACGATGAGTCTCGAGCTCCCTCGCGAATTTTCGTCAACAAAGAGATATAAATGAAAATCAGTAAAGCAGAGGATCTCGACGTCTCTCCTCGATGAAGCGTCATTGCGATAATGTTCAATGCATGACAGACAGACGCGGTTCTATCCAGCATGAGATAAAATAGTGAAAGGGGTAAAGTGACGCCAACGGGGCGCGAGGTGGAGGAGTAGTTGTAACAGGATTCCGGTATCGGAGGATAATTTCACGGTTCGACGCGCAGTCGACTAACCGTCCGACCGCTGGACACACATTTGTACCAATCGCACGTGTATATAGTTGGCATATCCCCTTGTGTGTGGTTATGTTTCGGCGCACACGGTGCTCCAAGTGCGTATACACGATGGAGACCCATTTAGAGAGTTCGATAGGCCTCCCCCTGGTCGCGTTTAATATCGGTGCACGAGGTCGTCGCTCGCGGCGCTATGTTTACGTAGTTCGCAAAGCCGCGAAACCATAAAGTTTCCCCGTGAGCACGGGGAAAGAGGAAAGGGGAGAAGCGGAGGTGAGATTACAAAATACTTCCTTGCCCCGCCAAGTGTGGCGGATTAAAGTTTCAATCATCGATGCTGCCCGTATTATTAACGGTCGAAGCGACGAACAAGGAGTTAATGGAGTTTGCGATCTTATCGATTGGCATGTAAATAATGAATGAGCGAGCGTTTAATGCCTGTGTTATATTATCCGATTACTGATGGTGGATATTGTGTTGATTTATTATTATGTTAACCGCCAAATCTCTCTGTTATTAGTTCGCTAAATTCTGGTGAAACTGATATAAACGAGAACACGGAGAACTCTATTATATATTTATACCTCGCATTTAACATTAAATTAATCTTGTTATATTTACCGTGAGATAACATTATGCGATCTTCATATGAGATATTGTAGCTTCAGAATCATACAAATAATTGGATTCAACGCTAAGACATATCGCTGTAAGATATCTATATAAAAATATAAACTCTCTCTATAATCTTTAAATACTATGAGAAGCAAAATTTTCTTTATATTTAATATAAATGCGTATATAATATGTAAAATTTATCATGCTATTAATATATTAATCTTTCACTATTATTTACACACACACATATATATAATAGATAATATTAAATTTTATTATATTAGGCGTATTTTTTAAGTAAGGTCCGTTTTGAAATTGTAAAAAAAACCATGAAAAATAAAAATGATTTATTATAGCCAAAATAAAGAATAAGAAATAAAGAGCGGCATTAATGAATGGTTCAAGACACTGGCGGCGGACTTTTTTGACTATGAAATAAGATAGCTGATGAAACGATATCAAAAATGTGTGGAAATCAATGGTGATTATGTGGAAAAATAACGTAAATGTGTAGCTTATTTTGGCTATATATAATAAATCATTTTTATCTTTCATGATTTATTTTCTAATTTCAAAACGAACCTTACTTAAAAAACACGCCTCGTAAATAACAACGCATGTGAATATATGTATATAAGTATGTGAATTAATATAGTTAGATTCCGCTCTAAAATGATTAATTTTACCTAAACTGTCTAAACGTATAAAATTAGAACTTTCAGATTTATGTAAAGGTAAACGGTGCAGTGTTGGTTTATAAAGTTATAACGTCAAAGTGTTAAAAAGCATAAGCACGTTTACGATAACGATACTTTGTACCTTACCGTTAATTAACGAACAGTCTGCACATGCAAGTTA
Organism: Lasius fuliginosus; assembly: GCA_949152495.1. Classification (NCBI taxonomy): domain Eukaryota; kingdom Metazoa; phylum Arthropoda; class Insecta; order Hymenoptera; family Formicidae; genus Lasius; species Lasius fuliginosus. The sequence continues at coordinate 9,224,013 of OX424446.1, read as the reverse complement.
TGACTATATAATTAATTATCGATGTCGCGGAACGTAGTATCGCATATATTACGTGCGTACCACGATCGTATATTTGCACATACATGCAATTCTAGAGCCACGTCGAAGCCATATAGCTTCGCGATAAATCGACGAGGCTATGAACCGAAAACATCGAGTCCCGAGGGAAAGAGAAGAGATTCGATGAAATCAAAATATCTGCCAATGATCACACAATGATCGGCTATTGTGATCGACTCTTTCATTTTTACTTCTAGAAATTATATTACGATTATCGAATGCTCGATAATTCTGTTCTAAATTGCTACGATTAAAATATCTACTTCATCAATTATTTTTAACATAAAATACGATAGGGAAACGCTATATGTAATTACAAAGAAACTAATAAACTTTCGAAATTGGCTGGAAAACTACATCCACTCTGTATGTGTATTCTGATGTGATTAATCTGTCTATATATAGTATTTCGTTCAGAAATACAACATTTTTTCTAGCATTGAAAACTCTTGGATTGCGTATCCTTCTTGCTGACGATACGCCGAGCAAAGCTCCGAAGCCATAAAGCTGCGGTGTAAATCGAGTGGACCCTGCGGGCTCTCTCGCACAGTCAGAACCGCGCGTATATAAAGTCCCGCGGGAGAAAGAGATTCGATAAAACTAAAATACTCGGACCCGCTGGGTCTAGACGAGATTTCTACTTCTGATACATGATGCACCTCCTCGTCCTCTGACCGTCGAGGTGGAACATTATTTTTGCTCGATGCTAATCCAATGATACGCACAGCGTTTCCGAATTTATTCGCAATGTAACCACAACAGACCACAATATTTTCAACGTTCTCTCCATGAGTTTTTTTTTTATTTTCGCTTATTTCACGCTTTCGTGTGTGCAATAATTTTCGTTTAAATTTGAATATGGAATGCATCGCATTACACGACTAACGTACAACCCCAATAAGGCAGATAAGCAAACGGCTCCGAGCACATGCAATATCCACGTTTTAGCGTGCCATGGATCCAATCAATTGGTTTGGGATCCGGGTAATGGGCCAATTGGAGGCTCATCGGTCGATGAACGATGTTCCGAAACCTGATTATAAAGCACGATCCGCGCATACGTCCGTACCATCCATCATCCACTCGAACGAGACTCGTCACGATATCGTAGAACGCGGAGCGAGAAGGGGAATCCTCGATAGGAAAGAGAAAGAGATGTCGCGAGAGATTTCAACTCTGCCATTACGTTATATTGTACCTATACCGCAGGATGTGCAAGCTTTAGGAATATCACGCATTATATGACTTATGGGTTATGATGAGCGCGGTGCTGTACGGCGAAGCCACGGGAATAGATAGATAGGTAGATAGAGAGAGAGAGAGAGAGAGAGAGAGAGAGAGAGAGAGAGAGAGAGAGAGAGAGAGAGAGAGAACGGATTAATCCGTTAGTATTTGTGTACGCATCTATTCATCCAGAAACGGAAAACGATTGCACCATCGGTCGTCTACATAGCGTCGGTATCGTACTGTGCTAGAATTAATCGCGAAACGATACGTCCGCCATCGGACGAAATGTCATCAGGACCCTGTGGTGAACCCCTCCTGGTGAACGGGCTCACGCTGTCACCTCGACATTTGACGTTCTATTCCACGATCATTCCGCGGCTCTTTATTGCTTCATGATGTGAAATTACCGATTACGCGTCTGTACTTTCTATCCCTCTATCTCAGATTAATGCAGCATTTATCGTTATTTTGTGATACTAACTTATGCATCAACAAGTATAATGATCAATATTCAGAAAAAAATGTATTTTAATTAATATATAGAAATATATACAGAAATTCCGGTTGTTAAAATATTAAAATAATAAATTTAAAAAAAGAATAAAAAAACATTCAGATATTTATGCTTTTTTAACTCGTGAAAAGAATTATCTTTTTGTGTTTAATTTCTATATAAATATATTTCCCGTATATTCTCGAAATAATTTTTATAATTTTGGCACAGTATACTGTAGATCGTTAATTAAAGTTAATAAAAATGTTTCAGAATAATTAAATGCATTTAGCGATAAAAGATATTTCAAAACTGACATTGTACATTATATGCATTTCTTTTGTAAGATCGTACGTTAATTTTATTGCGCGCAGACTAGACGGCAGGAAATCACTGGAACGACATAGCGCCAGTTAATTACGCTAATTAGATGCGGGCCACTTCGTTCAACGTACAGTTATAGTTATCGACACGCTATTGTTTAACACGTAATTTCAGCCTCGGTGCGCCGTGATTCATCGCGTGAACACAAATTATTTCACGCCAAAGCTTTCGATTTGCCTGTCATGCACCGCGCCGTTTTGTTCGCAGCTCGTTACGGCAAATATCACGACTCGCGCTGCTTTTATCACCCTATAGTCTCCCTTGTCAATACAATATCTAATCAAATGTTGCGTAGTTAGAACGAGCGTTCGGAAATCAGTTCGGCCGTGATAAAATTTTGTGTCTGGTGAGCGCTATAAAATAATACTTTTTACATTATTACAAATCTGAACGAATCTAGTTATCTATCCGGACGTAATAAGCATGAATTAATTGTTCACAATTCTCCTTTATAAAAACACATTTAATCTTCATTCTATTTAGCAAAGACAGATTTAAATAAAAATGATATTATTTTTAAATTTTTAAATTTTAAAGAGTATTTTAAGATAAAAAGTTTCTATGTGATCTCGCGCGTACACCTTTGAGTTAAATTATCTAGAAATGTTGAAAAATTTTAATATAGCAAAATAATATTATCTAAATTGTAAATTTAATAAAAAAACATTAAGAAAAACAGATGTTAACACGAAATATGATATAGAAATCAACCTGCCGAAGATTGCAATTTGACGATGCGAACGCGGCTTGAAATTTATATCATTGACGATTCAGTTGCGCAACCACGCACACCCTCGCACATCAACGGGAGGATGAAAGAGTCTCTTCTACGTATCCTTAGAGAAATCGATATCCCTGCAACTTTAACGTACGAAGCCTATTCTCTCGCTGCCGCGAAAATGGAAGCTCACCTTTCGTTCCTCGTAAATCCTGGCGAAATCTTACGAGCCAAGAAGAAACGGGAAAGCCATCGCGTGCACACACACAAGCATCGTCGAGCGATGTGTACCGATGCACAAAGAGAAATAGAGAAAGAGAGAGAAAGAGAGGAGAAATAAAAAGATGCGAGGGAAACGATGCCACGGCTGTGATGAACGAATGCATCCTCGTTCCGGCGAACAAAGAAGGAGCGAAATTCTCCACGATTTCGCGTAAAAGTAAACGAAGCGAGAAAACGGACCTGATCGTTTCACCGGCGTTCAACCGACCTCGCGAAAACGCTCTCGCCCCGTTCATTCCATTCATCCGCGTACACGCGTAGAAGACGCGTACGAGCGTGCGAAATCAAGGGCGCTGGGCGTTTTACGGTGCGATATCCGTAAACCATCAGGGAACGCCGTTATTTTCGACATCTTATGTGTGTTTCTTATTTGCGATCGAACGATCGGACCCATATCCATATACAGATCTATAAGGAAACGCGCTAACGATATCGCACGACGTCGTTCTGGATACACGTGAGAAGCAAGTAAAGGTGAAGATAATACTTGTAAAAGATACGACGATCATAACGCTGTATGCTTATACGTTCTACAATACCTGAACCGAGAAACAAATGTAAAATTGCTGAAGCAAAACTGATCGTGGGAAACGTTACGATCATCGACCATCGTGTATTTTGCGACATAAATTACGATTGACAAATTATTTTCCGCTAAATTTCAAAATGTTGATTCGTAATAAAACATTGAGATGTTATTTAAAAGGAAAGATATACAGAGTGAAAATGTTATGTAAAAAATAAAAAAATAATAATAATGACAGTTACATTGAAATTGTAAGATAATTCAAATTGAAACGAAAAGTTTAGATTCCGGGAAAAATATATAGTAATTGAGTATAGAGCAAGAAAGTTAGCAGAAATTAACGTCAATGAGAATGATCACTTGGAGAGATTTTAATTAAAAATCCAATCCATTTTTCAACATCATTCATTACTATATATGTACGTATATGTTACAGAGAAAGTATAACAGTTAAATGGATAGAGAAAAATCAGATTAACGTGGTTTTCTGTTTAAACGTAGTTTCAGAAATCTCTCTATCTGGAATTTCATCTTATTAATCCTCTTCATGATTGCTGCACGGTTGCTGCACATCATCCTATGTATGCAATTGCGACAATACGTCTGCAGCTGTATCGATCGATGAAATCTGAATGCAAGATGTTCTCTGCGCTTCATGTAGAGATTGCGCGTCGTGTTAATATCGGTGATATTTTACTTGTGTAGCAGGGATGACAAACGCGTGCGAAACGGTCAAGTAGCAAACGTCAGGACCATTTCCTCCTTTCGATCGATCCATCTCTCGTGGCGAATCCGCCCCTCTAGGAGGAAACGGGCGATGTCGCGGTGCGCGAGTGTCGCGACAGAGAACTCGGTACGGACGTGCGTGCTCGTAACGCATCGGGCGAATTCTCGAGACAGTTTGACGGATGATGCCTTTGTATCCCTGTTGCGTGCGTGTGCACGCGCGCGTCGAGAAATTTACGTTCACGCGAAGATATCCCGCACGCGCGATTAATACGTACGCGCCGTGTTCGCGTATCGGCACAACGGGCGAAGGAAATGCGCTACGATCGAATAAATATTTGCGGATAAACGTGCCGAGATAAACGCGCGCTCGCCTCCCGTTTTTCGCGTCGGCGTGTTTTCGAGAATAATAAATCTCATCCCGCGTGCCGAAGAAATCACTCGCTGTAAAAGGGGAGCGCGCGACCGGTTTTCCATTGAATATTCATCGGGTAAAAACTGTGCCAAATAGAGCAAGACGGCTCTTCAGGGATATATATATATGTATAGAACTCGCTAAATAAGTATATATAGATGGCAGAGATTTACCCTTATGCGCTCATTTGCATTTTATCTCTTCTTACAATTAGCGGAAACATAATTTGTGACATCGAGCTCTTCGCGTCAAGCGAAATTAAAACATTAAGCACTCAGAAATTAAGCACTCACAATATACGCAAATGCAAATGTGTACAGGATCTTATCTTTCGATTAATTCGCGATAAAATGCATTTAATGTTTAATTAAAAATGGCCTTGATTTCCAGATGTGATAACGCTTAAATAATGAAGACTAATGAAAATGGGCGTGTGACAGAAAATGCTACGTACTAACTGCAAATTAATGAAAAGGCTCCTCAGACAGACGTTTCATTAAAGCTAACAGATCATATTTTCTCATTTTTCATTATCTCCATTTACTCTTTCCTATCTATACGCGAGTTTTTAATCCGATATCACAATTTTATTCAATTATCTATTCATAAGAAACATTTTGATTATCAATTTAAAATTAAGCAAGAACGATTATAACAATAATAAATACATTTTTTGCGTATAATTAAGCTTAAGGATAGCTTGCATAGCAACTTCTGTTAAAATATCCAATATTAATATAGCGACAGAGCTATTTTCTTTCTCAAAGATCTCGTCTCCCGTTTATTACGAAACATATTACTTCTCTCAAACCACAATAGTTTCCTTTCCCGTATGAAATCTCCGTCTTGCGGTAATAAGAAGAAAACCGATAAGCCAGATTCCGAAATCATTATCGTTTCGAATAACATCGCGAGTCTTTGTACATTCTTCGGCCGGGAAGAGACGGGAATGGGTTGGAGGAACGTAAAGAATAGAGATAGGGAAAGTAACGAGTCGAGATTTCGACGATGACCCGCCGTGGCACGTAAAGGAAAACGAAGCCGGATGAAATAGTCGGTGACTTTTTACTCCCGCGGGACGCGGACAGGGTAAAAGGCAAAGCTACCAAAAGCCGGGCTTTATTGCCTATGATGCCGGGATCTCGTGCGCAGGATGCGAGATTGTTTAGATCCCTCGCCCATAGACCCGGGGATCGTACGAAGACCAGGGAGCCTATCTAGGATCGTATACCGCCCGCCCGCACGGATTATGGTCGTGAAACGGTTCACGTCGTCCGTTTTCGTGGCTCGTAAGCGACGCTTATTGTAAACTTGCACGGGATCGTACAAAGTCCTCTCTCGGTAACGTTTTGTCGTACTTAGGGGATCGTACTTTTTCGAATCATCTGTCCGGAGATTGTGTACGACAAAACTGTTATCTTCGTCGCGCGCGCACGCGCCGCACGATGGTGATACTGGCACTTTCATTTTTGCTAAAGTATGTATGTAGATACGTGAATATTCTTATTAAGGAAAAAATATAATTTATCGTAGCTTTTATTAAAATAGTCTCTCGCCAATAGCGAACAAAAAACTTTCAGAACAGAAAACTGTGTTTTCTCAGGGAGTAGGTATATTTTACATTTTTTACACTATAAAACAGCGCAGGTGGAAGAAATAAAGTTAAAGTGGAAAATTGTAATGTTCCGTTTTCGCACGCGAGAAGGTAAAATGAAAGAAGTTTAAATTTTTTAGAAGTAGCTTCAGATTTATCCTGAGCCTCATTTAACACTATTTCATATAAAAATTTTCTGCGACGCAATCTTTATATCTACACAGTTTATTTGTAAATTGTGAAACGATCCGAATGTATATATATTCTGTTACGTCTTGTCTACATTTTATTTTGAGAAAATTGGCAGATATATTCCAATATTTTGTACATATTCCTCACACATATATTTTACGACAAAATTTACGAACATCTTTCTACCGTGAAACCGCTTTAGCCGTTGCGTTTGGCGCCGCATACAAATTGAATAAATAATAACAGTCTGACACACATATATTCCGTTCTGATAGTCACTAGATATTCTACAAGGTTCCTCAATTTCACTCCAGAAGGACGCCTTTCCTGCACAGTTATATGTTATCTCTTCGTTTTTCTCGGGCTCGATGGAGCCATTACGAGACTAAATCGTCGGCAGAATCGAAGATACCGAGACGCACGGAAGTGGGTATCGACCTCATTTCCAAGATCATTGCAGTATTTTCACATCGACACGACCGTTCTCCGGCCGGTTTCTTCTTTCCTTCCTTCCTTCCTTCCTTCCTTTCCGTTTGCCCTTTTCCCGTCCTATCTCAACCGAGTACGGGAGTTCGTTCCTGTCGATGTGGCAAAAGGCGAAACCGAGAAAGGAAAACGGGGACGAGAACACGTCGACCGGTGTCGATCGACTCTGCGGAGAGATGCTTAGAAAGCGCGATTGAGATTAGAATCGAATTTGCCCGGATCGCGATCGAGCTTGGAAGCGCGCTATCCAAAAGGCGGAGAATTCGCAGGGAGTTTCTTTGAGTCAGACGCGTCCTTTATGAACATTCCAAGTCCCGGCTCGATATTCAAATCGGCACAATTCGCGAAATATTCTTATCGTTGCAGACGAGGCGTCTGCTCGGGCGAGAATTTCCGAATCGGCTACTTATCAAAAGTACCCTTATATATCCCTCCCTATATTTCATATCCGTCGAAAGTACTTCCGAGAAAGTACTCGGAGGAAATATCCGCGCGACGATCGCGGACAGAGGATGCAAAAACAGGATGCATCGATATTCGCCGAGAACTTTGCGCTGTAAAGAACGTTCGTTGTAAAGATCGCGAGTCGCTCTCTCAGGACGGCTAAAGTTTGCAGCAAGAATCGTTCTACGCTAAATTCCCCGGTAGCCGAGAAGTATGCGCGAAAAGAGTGCACGGAGTGACGGGGGGAGGCAAAAGGAAAGGCGAGCGTAGAAAATGCCAAGGGGAGAGAGACAGGAAGAAGCGGCCGAGACACGGGATAGGATTCTGCGGCGCAGCATTAAAAGTTGGCGAGTGCAAAGTTTCTTGCGGGATGATCCCGGTAAAGGGCGTGCAGTAGCACTCTTAATCCCGTTACCTGCAGCCAATTTTTCTCCGTTCCTTCTTTCTTTCTTTTTATTTTTTATTTTTTTATTTTTTATTTTTTTCGTTTCCTGATCCTCTCCAAGCGCGTCGTCTCCTTGTCCTCCTCTCCTCTCGCGGTCTCTATGTCGCCTTACGTCGCTCTCTGTGCCGTTTCTTCAGCTTTTCTTATCCGGGCTCTTGCATAGTGCGTTACATCGCTGTTATCCTTTTCCCTTTCCATGCCCTTTAAAACGCGCCGCACACCTTTGTTCTTTCGCTTCGATACGCAAGGAACGCGTAACATTTTTATTGGGTCCCGCATAACGTATATAATACATACTAATGAAGTGAGTCACATACACACACACACACACACACACACACACACACACACACATTAGAATATGTTCTTGTACAACTGCTTATACGTTACCATCAAACTTTATTTTCGGAGAGTGCGATTTCTAATGGATCGAGAATCCGGGGACATTTCACAAACCGATATAAAGTATTGAAATACCAGCAAATGAGCAACATAAATTATGCTTATTTATAATAATAGAATATGTAAATGTATACTCTTCTAAAACTACTATCAAATACTTTTATCTATTAAATTAATAATAAAATTGCCAAATTGCATATTCTCTTTCTACTGTATATATACATATATACACACACACACACACACTCTCTCTCACACACACACACACACACACACACACACACACACACACACACACACATATACACTATATAATACATAACTATAAAATTTTAAAAAACATGATGTAAAAATAATTTTTCCCAAATTTGATAAATAAACCTATTCTTGATACCGAGATACAGCGTAAAAGAGATTTTTTTTCACAATAAAATGAGGATTCCCACGCCATAAATATAGCAAAATGTAATCAAGCTTCGTGGTTTCCGTGATCCTTGGTACCAACTACGAGGCACGTTCCACACCAGGAAATATAAGCCATCCATCCAAAGCAAATAACAACGGATCATATCTAGTGATATTGAAATAAACATTTAGTGTCACGCGCATATATATATTCGCGGCGTCTGTTTTTATTTTCTTTGAATAAAACAAAGCGATTAACGAATGCTATTTATGCGTGCCAAACAATAGATTGGAAGCCATAAATTATTAAAAATATCGTTACCATATTAAAAATATGGTAATATCATTGCAATATAGGCAACGTAGAAATTGGCTGCGAAATTGCATTGTGTCAAGTGTTATAAAATAATTAGAATATTTTGTCACCGGTAAATATACAATTTTCTTAACATTGAGTTGACGTGAAAATTATTTTAGACGAAACTAAGAGAAAATCCGTTTTAATTAAACGTTCTTGAGTCAATTAGCGGCAATTAGTGTCGGGCAAGCAACTTATTACGAGCTTGATTTAATTTCCGAGATGTGACAGAAAGATATCGTACTCCGAAGTTGCTTCGAAGATAACAACACTTTAATTGGCGAAATATTTTGAAATCTGATTAAATTTACTTATTCTGGAGAGAATAAATTATTCTGCAATATTTCAAAAAGTGAATGAAACGAATCCAAAGAGAATTTCTAGGTTCTAGAACCCATAGAAAATATATTCGCATATCGTAATCTTTGTGAAACTAGAGGGCATTTTCGCATTTTCTACCCGTGGCGACCCAGTTTCTATCGTTTTAACCTTACGATCGCTTCGGAGCTAGCGCTTTTAAATTCGGAAGTGATGTCTGACGCAGCTTCTCCATTGGCGGCAATTCGCTTATCTGATTCCAGCTTTTCCACCATCGCAGAATAAAAGTATCGGGCTAGCCGGCTACGTAAAAGGTACAGGAAACGGGTACTTGAAATCGAACAAAGGCTTTCACCGTAAAAAGGTACCGCGCGTTTATACCTATGCTTGAGAAACCCTTCCTCCAGCTATCATTCCGATTACGCGTCGTTCGGAAACTTCTTTACGATCGACAACGGTGATGCCCGGAACTCGCGCCGAAACGGTAATTTCCCGGTCACAGAATTGGCAAAGTAACGCTTGGCAAAGTAAGCGCATTCGCACGAAATTTTCGATGAACTTAAAAACACTCTCCGAATTTCAGTTTATATAGCTTCCGCGATTCCGTGACATTCGGTAAATTCACATGAAAACGTCAAGTATCATTTATTTTTAATAATAAAATTAAGGAATCAATGGTTTTCAAATTATAAGCAATTAAAAATAATGAATTTTAAGTTTCAGAGAAACACACGTACAAACCGATAATGAAAATCTAATTCTTCATTAATTTCGAATGGATTTTGCATAATTGGAATTTTGATCTAGAGAAAAGTAATATTGTGTGTGAGACAATGGAGAAAATTATCAAAAAATATTGGAATTAAGTAAATAATAAAGAAAATTTCTTTTCTTTATTATTTGTCACGAAAATCTCTATACGGATATAATAAATGGAAAATCCAAAAAACCGAAGAAACAAGGCACAAAGTATCATCCGACGCAAAGTACACACAATCCCTTTAGAAAATCGTTTAGTTAAGATTTAGATATCATGACGAGCAAATCTCACGCGTGCATCTGTGAGACAGATGCACGACAACGTAGTACACGAATCTGCGAGCTTACTGTCGGAGTAAGGTACCGTCTCGCACGATTTATGATTTTCTCTCGACGGCGAGAAATCCCTCGTACACACCGAAAATATGATTCTACTAGAATGCGTGTCGTTGCATTAATATATATGCTTCCCTATTTTCTTGAGAATGCTTCTCGCGCACGGCGAAGCCGGAATCTTCTGAAATACTTTATCGTTTGTACGACTGTAGAAAAATCGAGTCGAGCATATAGATGCGTTCTATACAGACATCGTACGTCCGTTGGTCTCTAAACGAACAAATTAGATTAACGGCAGTTGCTCCCTTTGGTGCATAATAATTATTGTCTCCGCAACGCGTCTCGTCGAGCAAATTACTCGGGAGGAAGACCGGGAAGGAAGTCGGCGCGTCTAGCGGAGGAAGACAGGAGATAAGGGAAATGAGAGAAAGACGAGGCTGATCAGCGCGTTGTAATTTAAAAAGTTCCCTCGTCTCCCTGTGAAATTGATAAATCGCGCGAGGTGACTCTTGCCCTTTCTCGTTTCCCCTCCTTTTCCTTTCCCACCTCTTTCCCCGCGGCAAGTCGCCCGCTTCATGACGGGTGCTCGGGTGAGCGCAATCACGGATAATCTGCTTCTAGGAGTAATAAGTTGAAAAGTCCATTTTTCTACGATTCCCGTCTTTCGCGCTGCGACTACCCGAAGGCGCATTTACTCCGCGCGATTGCAGCATCTGCGATTCTTTTAATTCTTTGACAGAACGAAGCTTAAATGATTCCTCGAAAGTTTCCCTCCCGCCTGCTTTTCACGACTGTAACGTTATATTGTGCGTCTTTATTCAAAACGTATCGACATGTAATGTATACATATATCTGAGAGGCAGAAAGATATGCGTATAATATCTAAAGATTCATTCTTGAAAAAATGGTTTGTGGAAAGGGCGAAAAAAAGTAAACGCGCAAGATAAATTACGTTGAATCGCACACGTGTAAAATAACATAAACTTTTTACTTCGGCAGTCTTCGTTGAAAAAATACGAGTCAAAAATTTATTTTTCTAATAACGACGACATAAATATATCAAAACCGATAATCATAGATTTCTCAAGAATAAATTTACACACATGTGTATGGAATTCAGAAATCGGCCCGAGTTTTATCCAGACGCCATACGCTCTAATGTAGAATACGGAATGCTCTATGGATAAAGGAACCACGAAGACGTTTCCTCGTGGGTATTAGCGTCATCCCTTTGCCGAAGATTGATGGAGGCGGCCTGACAGAACCACCCTCCGGTCTTCTCTGTTTGCTCGTTCCCCCTTTCCCTCCTACCCTCCTGTCGCGCCAACCCTCTTGCATGAAAAAAAAATCATCCTCCCCCGCGACCGCTCCTCTTCGTGGCCAACCTTTCCTATAAATGGCTGTAGTCGATATTTATCACGGAATTGATCGGGATAGGTTTAAAGGATATCGTCTAAAAGATATTAGACGTAATTTAGGGTACAGAACTAGCGAAATGTTTGTTATCGCGATGGAAAAATTATTAAGGTTGTACATACATCGTCAAATGTGAACGTGGCGCATCGCGCGAAAAAAAAAATAACGAACACATCGCACCAAATAAAAGAAAAATATGATCAAATATTAAACTTCATAAAACTATTACGGTGGCGTTATGACTTTTTCATGGGCGACGGAATGCCATCCGGCTTGTTCCAAAATCGAATTCCATTCTTTGGAAGAAACGTATGTATCGTGAATGAAAACGTTCAACGCCATATACGATTCTCGCCAGCTCGCATTTTATGCGCATATCAGTTCGCATCGTACTCGTGTGTTTTACATTATGGCGATATCTTACCATAATAATACCTGCTGAACTGTATGGTGAAATCTGGTGGTATCGCAATGATACGTACGGTGCAACGTATCGTGAATCAGAATATACGTCTGACTTATTGAACGCAAACTTGTTACGAGAATAACTTTAGTGCGTGATACGGATTCATGCACAATCCTCTTCTATCCACGATATCTATAAATATATCAGGCATATTCGCCGAATTTATGGCGAGGCCGTTCGCGGAATTTCAAAAGTCAGATTTCCAACGGCGCGATACATTTCCGTCTTCCCGGCGCATGAAAAGTGGATTTGTCGTCTCGCAGGGGGCTCACTAAATTTTCCAGAACTTACCATCCCGCGAAATATACAGACGCGTAAAGAACCTCGCACGCCTCCATACGTCGGGATGTACGTATCGATAGTATAAAAGGGGTATATGGCAACCGCCTCTCGCAGAGAATATCGATTGGCATATTATGCGGACCTAGTTACGTTCGGAGAATATGATATTGGGACGAGCACGGTATCAAGATAAAGACCCGATATTCTTCCATTCTTTTTCATTACAGCATACATCAGTTGCATTCTACTTTGATTAACAATTATTTATTATACTAACAGCAATCCAACTATACTAATCACAACTTAAAGATAAAAATTTAAAGTCGTAGAATTTCATGCCTTTACATATTTGAAGGGATCATTCAAAAATTCTTATTATAAAAATTAAGCTTTAAATACGATTAATGTTTAGTGGAATATCGCCCAATATCGATAAAGACGAAGATTTCTTCTAAGAAGTAAAATAAAAAATAAAAAATATTGTTAGATTATGCTTTAATTTATATTTTATGATAATCATTAATGGTTTAATATAGAAATTAAATACTAAATATTAAAAATTTTCCAAATTAAAAACGCTTCCAAATTTACTCATTACTAAAGATGAGCACTTTAAACTATTCAAATCAGTTATAAATTTTTGTAATATAAGCAAGTTGAAAATATTATTTCTAACATTACTACAAGAATTTTGAAATCATATAAAAATATTTTTTCACATATGTATCTAAAAAAAACCTAAGAAAATACAAAATATTTTATATGCAATAATCGTATTTGAAAAAAATCGATGTTTTCTTTTCTTTTCTTATAATAAAAAAACTGTGTTGAAAATATACAGAGTTAAAAATTATATACATATATCTTTTCGATATTATTTACATAAATAATTACAACTTTTTTTGTTTATTATAATCCATAATCTTGTATAATAATATCACTATTAATTGTTTAAATTTGCGATGTCATTTATTAAAATATCCATCATTCTGGTACGAGATTTTATAATTATTTATAAAGAAATCTTATTGAGTTTTCGGTAAATATTTGCGTTTGACGTTAGTTTAATGAAACCTACTCAAGAAATATGAGTATCGGGCGGCTTAATAGTTTCATAGCAATAGTACGTAATTAAGCGCGGTACGTATTCGATGAGTGCGAATTCAGGTACATATCGGTGACATAAAGTGCCTCGAGCAAACAAGGAGCAAATGGGTTAATGGGTTTTCTGAAAACGACCGGCTATAGGGAATTCCACGCTTCTGCCAGTGGTTATTGTATGGTTCATTATACGTTCCTTCCTCCATTCTCCTTAGCAATAAGTTCAGCTTGTGTATCTGCCCTTATTCAGATCTTTATCCCTCTCTCCCTCTCTCTCTCTCTCTCTCTCTCTCTCTCTCTCTCTCTCTCTCT
>OX424446.1:9205446-9209666 GCA_949152495.1 Lasius fuliginosus | reverse complement strand
AGATGATCTTTCGTTAAGAATTATGAGTCGTCGTACTTTCGAAAACGAAACGATAGAAACTTTACATGTAATTCCATCATTCTATCGCAATAGTGTCTTTACAAAGGCAATAGAGGCGAAGAAACGCAGTTACGAAGGCAGCAATCTAGTCAATCGAGTCAATTGAGTGAACGAGTTTAACCGCGCTGGGAAACACAGAACGCTTGCTGGCGGAAAGGGAACGCAGGCAACGAGACGAGGGATGGAGGGAAGGAACGGCAAGGCAGGGCAAACGGGCTAGGAATTTATCATTTCGTAGTTGAAGTGCCGTAGTGGCGACAAGGCTGAAATTGCAGTATTTGGGAGTCGAGTGGAGGCTCGAGAGGAGAGGAATGGAGTGGAGATTGGAGGAAAGGAAGAGCGACAGGAATAGAGGACAAGAAGGAGGCAGACTACGTAGGGAGTACCTGGATGTGGAAAAAGACGGGGGGAGAAGGAGAGGGAAAGAGCACAGAGTTAGGAGAGAGGGAGAGAGAAGCAGAATTGTTAGAGAGTGCCATGGAATGCCATTGGAGAGAGGAGTATTCGACGGAAACAAGCTGCGATCGTAAGCGACGATTCTCTGGTAGCCACTCACGTCACCCCTTCCCGCGCGTCTTCGCCAACCACCCCCTTTCGATGTTCCTCTCTTTCGCTCTTTCCGCGCTGCTGACAGTAGTCGCGTCCCGTTTCTAGTCAGCCTGCCTGGCCGCGCGACCGTCTGACTAAAACTCTGCCTACACCACTACCGCAGTGCGACAATTTGATAGCTCGATCGGAGACTGCGAGGTATATATATTCGCCGCCCTGTGTCCTCCATCTCCACCTCCTTCGTTTTCCCCGCTACTATTTCAACCTCTATTTCCCTCGATCTCAACCCTGCACATTGCCCGAAATCGTTGCACTCGCCGTTCTACTGGCGCGATATCATTATGCATCTGCCATTGCAGTTTCGTTATATATCGACGAGAAAATTTTCGCTTTTCGACCTGATCGCGATCTGATGATGTCACGAGACAAGGGGAGAAAAATATGACGGTATAAACGATGAATTGTAGCGGCGTTGAGAGTTATTTATGATTCACCCGTCGAATGTAGCAGATCGTTACTGCAGAAAAATGTGCTATTAATGGCACGACGTTTCTTGATGTATAGTTCTATAATCATCTATGATATTCCTCAAGTCGTATCTGAACTTTTTGATTCACGCGTGTGAGATACTTTTTACAGGTCACAAAATGCATATAGACAAAATTATAAAAAAATACAATATCCAAAAGTTAAAAACTCCAGACTTTCGATTATTAAAATGTACTTATTTCTGTTATTTTTACGACTCAGAATACGGCGCTACCGAGCCAAAATGCAGAGGATGACGAGCTCGGGGCTACATTACTTTGGGAAAGGAACGGCAGCGAGAGGTTAATACTCGACCGAATAGGATTAGGGAACGAATTCCCTATCGACGATCGAATATATCTGCACCCGTCATCCCGAGGATCCCAAGTTCGAGATATATACGTGCGCGATATATATGCTGCCTCACGTCGTTGACGGAGGGGAGGGGGATGATGAGGGGGCAGATGGAAGGGGGCGTCAATAACCCGGTCGTTTCACAAAGGGTCGCGACGGCAGGATGAATTGTCGAAGAGACACGACGCGACTCCGGTACGCCTTTACCGATGCAAGGCACCTCAAGGCACTGCTCCTTCCAGACCACGCCCCGGATGCCTTTGCCTACCTCGTGTCAATGGGGGACTTATTAGGATCGACGGTAATTCAACGACGGGGAAGTTTGTTGATGAGGATTCTAACTACAGGCAGTCGTTCGAAACCGACGCGAATGTCGAAGTCGGGAGTAAAAGATGATAACACTCTTGTACAAAAAGTGTCAACATCATAAATATCTATTAAAAAGATCTAGGCTAGTCAGAAGCATAAGAAATCGGCAGATAAGTTTCAAAATATATTCTAATTCCAAAATCGCAAGATTATATTCTTGCGTAGATAATTATTAGGAATATTATAATTACTAGGAAGCGAATTGGTACATTTGCAGTTTCCTTAATTTGCGATCATTTATGCGGATTGTCGTACATACATATCAACATGTGTGTGTGTGTCAGTTGAGAATTCGATTTAAAATAAAGACTTAAATCCTTGAGAAGAAAGGGACGCTACTGCTGAGAACAAGAAGCTTCGAAAACTCGTTGAGTTTGAGTACGTAGACACGATGTTCTATGTTTTCGCAACTTCGAACAAACTCTGATTGCTGCGCGCGCTTTTCCTGATGCACGGAGCGTACCTGTCGCTTTTCCTACGATACTTGAGAATTTTCGCGCATGTCAACAATTTTAAAGTTTCAGTGCGAGATAAAAGATTCGATCGATCCGAACTCGATAACGCTCTGTTAAGATATTTTTTTTTACGGCATATAGACTAACGATGTAACAACATCATTAAGCTTCTAACTTCCTGACATTATTAGCGACATATGTTTATCGCGATGCGCAAGTCAAAAAACGTGATGAAGAAGATCGGGAGGGGAACACGAACAATATAGCTTATCTTCGAGACATTCTGAGACGGTCTCATTAATTTTACGAAGACCCCGCAAGAATCTCGCAGAAGCCTCCGTTGTTTCCTCCGGCTATCATAACACTCTGTCACCCCTTCACACTAGATTCCCCCATTATTAACGTCACTGTGCAGTCCGCCAGAGTGAAGTACACAAAATGCGGGCAACCTGAAGCGCAGTGACAGGATCCATTAGAAGCGGTTTACTTAGGTCCTTCAAGATTAGCCCCGCTCCAACTTGCGGCCTCTCGTATCTCTCTTTGTCTTTCGTGATACTTAACACTACGATATAATACGTATAGCTTGCACCAAATATGAAGTACGCTTCAATGATATTAGTAAAATAAATAAATTATAAACTGAAGAAAATTTAAGATATTTTGCAAAAGATGTATTGTTAATTAAATTCTTGTTTGTAGTAAGTTAATTAAATCCTTGTTTATAATGTAAAAGTCTCGCGTAAAAATACGTTTCTCCGTAATTATATTAGTCACGTTGTTTACTTACAAAATTCATATCCTTTCGATTACGTGTCATGACTGTGTCGGAATTTCAAACTCGGCGACACATGGCAGGTAATTTAGTATTGCATAATAATGGAACAGCGCAGAGGGAAGCCGCGTTTCTCCTCGTACTTCCGCAGTTGCATTGCGGCGTAGAATTCTCATTTACAATGAGATGCTTTAATTAAAAGATTACACTCTGCGTCTCGAGGTAATTTCATCTTTAGCAATTCTGATCTGCCTAGTGCTAATTTCATTCTCGTTTTTTTTTTCATCAAAGTTGCAATATGTAACACTTTCTTTTTCTTTCTCTACGATTTTTTTTTCAATTGCCTATTTACAATCCACCGTTATTGCAGTGAACAACACGCGTGTCTCCCGCATCTTCTTCAACCATCTAATTTTAATGCCTACAATGACTCGTCCGTCTTCGCACGATTCGAACGATAATTATGATACTATCGTGACAAGCTTCGGAACTCCATACCTTCTCCCGCTCCCTTCCCTACCTCCAGGAAAAGCGTTTTACGCAACGCGAACGCGTTAGAAAACCTTCCGGTCTGCCATGAAGATTGATGATCGAGCCCATAGCCGACAGGCTCGAAGATTCGCTCGCTCAATTTTTTTTTCTCCACTCTTCCCCTTCTTAATAGGTTACGTCACTTGGGGGAATGAAAACACCGTGGATAGTAGCATCCGCACGGCACAGTTGGTCGCAACGACAAAAGAAATAAACGTACCTCACTGTGAACGGAGGGCGCGCGATGCCCTTCGGTGCTTATAGAGTTTTTTCGTCATTATCCATTGCCATTACCAGGAGGATAAGATCGTGAGCCGAGTTAGCCGCGTAAATTGGCTTAAAGGATTTGTCTCTCGGCGCGCTTAATAGTGCGTGTCATACTCGTTACGTCGTCGGTCAGAAATCGCCTCTGGCTCTCGACATTGCATACACGCGTCACTGCTAATCTGCACCGGCAAAATGCCTTCAACGAAAACCGATCGTGATTCGATGGCAAAGTGTGAGCAAAGACTGTGTTAACACATTATGCATTGTAAATTGTATGAAAAAGCTTCGCATCTTCTTATTAGACGAACGATATAAGTGAAAGATTCAAAAAAGTA